>JAOEGS010006386.1:48030-60045 GCA_025447755.1 Corythornis vintsioides | reverse complement strand
CCTAAGAACATCCCCATTCAGGAGACACTGGGTGATGCAGAGGGACAGACACTGTTCACCTCAGGTCGGGTCTTTTTTTTCTATATCATGAAGAGGTGATCATCGGGATGCAGAGATGATCTGTATGGCTACACAGACAAGCCCCTGAGCAAATCAGTCCTAGACGGTGTGGTGAGAAGCACTGTCACCCAAGGAACATCCAAAGAGTTGCAAATGACAATGGTACCTTAAAAACTATGACCAAAAAATAATGTAAAAAGAAAAATTTTTCACCTGGAAAAAATCATTTTGCTTGGAAAGATTCCAGTAAAGCAGTGTTGAAAGGACTCCACCTCAGGGAGGTTTTGCACATGTAAACTCACTCCTCTGTGGAGAAATCACAGCCTTGCAACTTGCATGGTTCCCCCTAGAGATCCCTGCGCCCCAGGAAACTCCCATTGCTCAGGGAAGCTGTCAAACAGTGTGAGACGAGACCAAGACAATGGAACTGGCTTGGGAATTGCAATGATTTTTACAGCACTGAATTTGATAGATTACCAAGATTTATTCTGTTTGTTTTTTTAAGGAAAATGTTTTATGGAACCCAAAAATATTTTGCTAATGAAAATAAAAAAGCCACTTAGAGAAAGCTTTGTGAGCCACCACACAGACAAATGTTACTAAGTACAGTGTTTAAACTGGGATTAGAGACATTAACATTAAATATCAAGAAGCAACACAACCTCTAGTGTGGGAAGTCCCCAAGCCATCAATTGCCATGAATCATAATGACACCAAGAGTGGTATCAGGGCACTCTTGCCTTGCCCTTGGATTTTTTTTCCTCATCAACTGCTCCAAGGATAAACTTTGATCTTACCCAGGGGAATTGTCCTAACCGATGTACAAACACCCACCACAGAAAGGACTCCATTTTGTGGTTGTGCAAATATCTCCTGGAGATACCAGGGCTTTTTTCTTTGGATTAAGTACAAAGGCCTGGTGGTGGTTTACAAATAAATGCCTTAAAGATAAACGCATCAAGTTTTTGCAGAAAAAGATGTTCTTGCAGGAAGCAAAGGAAGAGCAATTGTGAGTTAATTGAGGCAAAGGCAGAGCAAATGAGTTCATGGCCAAAAAAACCCTAAATTCATTGCCATAAAAGATAAAAATTGAATGAGTAATGAGAACACAACTCTGTCACAGCAGGAGGAAAACTGGATAAAAATACAGAGGTTTTTTCACCAAACAAATCTCTTCTACAGGAGGAAAAAGAGGAAAATCTAAGAAATACAATTATCCATCGATTGCTTAGCCAGTTTTCTCTTGGTGTTCTGTATAATAACTGCAATTTAACACTTTGGGAATAGAAAGGGAGAATTGTGTACAGGACCTGACAAACACATGATGGACATTAGTAATGGAAATTCAAGTCTTCCCAGACAGGCAGACGTGCCCCGGGAAGGGGCCACGCTGTTACTCACGGGGAAAGGGGAGGGCAGGAACACAGAAAGATGAGCATTTGAAGTCATCAGTGAAGCTGAGGGAACAACAATAAGGAAAATTTCTTGATTTAGGTCTGGCCACACTCCTTGGTGTCTTTGCAATGCTGCAGTGGGGCCTATGAAGTCTGAGCATCTCTTAGATGTGCTTAAATAGGGCAGGTTGGTATCAAACTACACCCCAGAGGGGCTCTCCCAGCTGGGGTCAGCCTCAGCTGATGCCCATCCTGCCCTTGCAGCAAACCCTGCACATGGACAACTTCACATCTGCACTCTTGGATGGTTTTATGGGAAATGACGTTTTTGAGGGAGATGAGAAGCAAGTGGCTGCTAAGCAGGGTGGAGATGGAGCAAACAGGGTGCTGGCCAAGCCAAGCCAGGGCTGTGTGTCATTGTAATCTCCATTAATGCTTCCCCAGATAACAAGAACGTGGCTTGGTTGCAGCCAGGCTGCCCCAGTGGCCCCCATCCCCAGAGGCCAGTGGGAAACTGCATATAGTCCAACAGCAAGGAAAAAAACCACATGCCTGAAAATGTCCTTACGCATTCATCCATTCATTCACTCACACAACCTCCCCTGGACAGTAAATGATTTCCCCAGGTATATTTTTTGTAGCACTTTTCAATAGTTACAGTTGTCAGATGATTTCCATGACAAGACACTAGTTTTTCAGTTGCTGTTGCCAAAATTCAACTACTGGGGCTTAAATTTTCCAAGTGAGCATCTGCTTCGGTCTAGATTTTGGGGAGAAAACATATCTTGAAATACGTCTCATGTTTCTTAGAATGAGCTCATGAAAATCAGAGTTGTTTTGTCTACATTTAGGAAAAAAAAAACCCCAAACCAGAATCCTCACTGGCCACAGCAACATTTCCATACAATAGAGTGAAACGTTGAAGTTTGCCAGGGGGAGAGAGGAGTCTTCAAGTTCAAAGCCATGAGAAGGAAAGCACCACTGCTGGGGAGGCCGAGCAGCTGCCAAGACATTCTCCCCATCACTCCAAATGGAGATCTACCATCAGACAGACCCACTCCCAGGACAAAGCCAGCACTCTACAAGGAGCACAGGGCTTGTTTTCCTTGGAGCAGTTGCTGGACTCTTGCTGGATGGAGCAACTGCACACGTCCACATTTGCATCTACAAGGCTCTGCCATCGATGCTTGGCCTGAGCACGGGGTCCTCCACAGGGCAGATGTGACGTGGTCATGTCTGGAGAGCTCTGCTGAGGTGTTTTCAGGAAGGCTGGTTCAAGATGCAGCTGCGATTACATCATTCATTAATTTGTGGCAGAGACAAGTATCCCATAAGTCAAGACTAAGAGAGATTTCTAGTGCTTTGACACTAAAGATTAAACAGAAATAAACACATGAGCATCAGTAAAAGTGACTGCAAAATACCAGAGAGGGTAAGTGGTTAAGAAGAGATAAAAATCAGTTATGTTAGTCTGTAATATGGATTTAACCACAGGGAGGAGAAAGGCATATAGAGACCATGATAAATTAAGAAGTTCTTTACTGTTTATGAATAAAGGATGTATTTAAAAGAGTAAAGAGTGTTCTTAGAGAGGGGAGGTGTGGGCAGGAGCAGAGTGGTGTGTAGTCCATTATGCTGAGCCTGCTGTATTTCAGACTTGCCTATCTTGAGAAATAGCTCTGGGGTACCTCGTACCAGCGTGTGTGGGTAAACCTAACAGCTTAGTTAAAACCCTATTGTCCAAAGCACTCTGAGAGAAACTATATGTTTTCTACTAGACTCAGTAGCTGCCTCCAAGGCACACATGTATTAGTAATAAAATCCTACTGTTTTCTAAATGTTCTGGGGGAAAAAAAGTACACAAAAAGGCCTATAAAGAAGGACAGTAGCAGTATATACATTCTTCTGGATCTTTAGAACCTCTCTGGAAACAGTTACATCTGGGGTCAGCCAGGCACTCCAAAAGGGATCCAATCCTACATAAAGCAATGCCAAAGCCTTCATTTGTTCCTTGGGAGCCCAGCATTCAAGGGGTATTCGAGGGGCTGACAAACCTCCAGCCTTTTAGCAGCCTCTCTGGGACCAAGACAGCAATGGCTTGGTGACTGTGGCCAGTGTTGAGGGGGTACCATGGGCTTGGGAATAACATCTCCATGACCTAGGTGTCAAACTGAGGATGCCACATCACTGGTTTAGTACCAAAGCCAAGAAAATTAAGAGGTTTTAAGTCAATGAGAAACTAAATAACTTTTAAAAACCTATTCATCTTAAACCAAAAGGAGTGTTTCAGTTAAACACTTACCTCTCCCCCCACCCTTTGAAAAACTTAAAATAAAGTCTTCAACACATAATATGATTTTTCTTGATTCAAAATAAAATAGTCTACTTCCCATTTGGGTTACTCAGACTTTTTTTTTTTTTAAATAACTTTTATGGTTTTTGATATTTCCTTTTAATGCTGCCTAAAATACACTCAAATCTGAATGATGACAGAATGAAGCATGAGGACTTTTTAAAAGCTTTAGCAGAAAGATTAAAGATCCAACAAGTTCAGTGTCAGTCCACAAGAGCTCCAGGCCTTCCAAAACCTTATTTAAAAATAAATGCATACTTCCCTTCAAGGATTCACCCACTTCTTTGCAGCCTGTTCTCTCTAAGGTGATAATAACAAGACTCAGAGAAGATGCACAGGTACATCAGTGACAACACCTTGCTGAAGGACACTGGTGGCACAGGAGCACACACAGCAGTGCCATGAGTGACTGGCAGCCTGGACACCCTGCAACAACTCACCCTCACTGAGGCTGCACTTACCTAGGAGCAGAAGCTTAAAACCCCCCTGGCACTATGAGAACATGAACGTGCAAAGGCTCAAGTAGTTCCACTGAACAAATTGGGCATATTCACATAAATTAACTTCTGCATTTTTTTTTTCTGTGAGTGTTAAAGAAATGCCAAGAAGTATCTGTTTGATAGGAAAGAGTTCATTGCTTGTGGTACCATGGGCTCCACGTCCTGAAGAGCTTGGAAAGGATTGTGCTGCAGGGAGAACTGGAACGATTCCCTGGGCTGTTTTTAAAGGACATTTTTAAAATACAGGCTGCACGTGGAAAAAAAAAAAAATGGGAATGGTTTTCATAAGAAAGGTTTTGTTCTATCTGTTCAAGTGAAGATATTTATGGTGTCTGCTGTGTCATTCCACATTTGTCATGGGCCATTAAATATCCACCTGGATATTGCATCATTTAACTACTGGAATGCGTAAGCATTTCTGCTGCTTATGAAAGAGCAGCTCTTAGCTGTCTAGAGCAGAAGAGCTCTGCTCTACTTTAGCAAATAAATCAGAAAGTGGATCAGATAATACAACCGTGTTCAGTTGTGGCAGACCGATAGTTTTGTGTATTTATTTTTTTTAACTGATCACGACAAGAATGTGAGTAGGGGCTGTATATGTTATTTCTGGCCTTCCCTTGAGTTTGTTAAACTTCTCAGTGTCAGCAGCATCTTGGAGATCCATCTGAGGGGGTCCCTTCTCAAACCAGACCCTGCACAAACACTGCTGGAAGGCAAGCCCCTGCAGCCCCACTCACGGGCAGATGCCTGGTAAGGACAAACAAAAAGCCCATCTCAGCTTTGTGCAGCTGAAGGTGGGAAGCTCAGTCAAGGTGGCTCTGATCTGTCAAGATCTGGAACAGGATTCTGAAACACTCTCAAATTCTGTTTTTGTGCATGAAATGGCCACACAAAAGCCTCACCTTTTTGACAACTGCAATGCCTCAGAGATGTGTCCAGTCTTAAGTAACATGTTTCAGACTCACTCCTCCCACTGGCCAGTCCAGTTGCTCCACACTTGTGCTCAAGGCCATCCACCTCTTCTGAATGTGGCTGGTGATGCCCATTGTCCTCCAAGGGGGGACTTTGGGGGGACGTGCAAAATTACTACAAACACCAACAGAGTATTTAAAGTGGATGATAAGACTCATGGTTCCACAAGGCACTGAAATGTATATTTCCTCAAGAGAAACCTTCTGATGACGTATCTTGTGACGACAGCTCTCTTTGGTGGTCCTGGTTTATCCAAGATGAAAAGAAAACAGGTTTTAATGCCTCACACTGCACTGATGGAAAGAAGGTGATACTGTAGCTGCACTGCAGCTGGATGTTGGCATGCAACGTACAAATCCAACAGGCAGGGACTGCGTTGACTCTGCCAAATCCAGGGGGTCCAAAATACATATATTTCTTTCCAATCCTCGGTGGGGATGGTGGTAAAGGAACCTAAGCCCTCTCCAAAATCAAAATGCAGTTGTAGAATGTCATTAGGAAAGCCAAGTGGTGTCAGTGGGAGGGATTCAGGCAGGCTGAGGGTGAGCTGGAGTGTGGATTTTGGGGCTGTCTCTCCTGGGGCATCCTGTGAGCTGAGCACCCTGCTTGAGGGCCAGCAGCCTCACAGCCTGTGGCCATGGCACACTTCATCTCACAGAGTCCTTGGGGGATGTGGATACTAGGAGCATGTCATAAAGGTCAGAAAACCTGGCAGGTCTCTGCCCAGATGACATCAGTTTTGGAAGAACTTTGTAGGAATCAAAATCCTGCTGGGGAGAAAGCAAATATCTGCAGATCTGCAACTGCAGGGGAAGGAGAAATTCCACAGGAGGGTTTCCTGGTTGCTCTGCAGGTCACCCACCATGCCCATACCCCATCAGGTACCTACTTAACAACTGCTGTCACCAGAGGGACAGCAGAAGCTGCAGAAGTACAAGTTGGTTCCAAACAGGATGACCCTCTCTCCTGAAGCCAAGGGAAGTCTTCTTTTATAATTCCAAGGGGTTGTACCCTACATCTGCCGTGTTTCCTCTAAACTGCTCACAACAGAGGCTTTCACTCTCCTCCTCTGATACCAACAGTATGGAGCAGAGAGCAAATGGAGGAAGGAAACTGAGCAAGAACAAGTTCCCTTGCAGAACAATTTTATCAGCAATTTCCAAGCTGCTCTACTCTTCCCAAGCCCAGAAGAGGCAGGTGCTCACAGTTTACTCTAAACCAGTAAAGAGAAGTATGAAACAACCCACCCTACTGGGCAATATGCATAGAAAATCTCCCTCCAGGACAAACATATTTCAAATAAGCTCATCCTCAAGATACACTCCAGGCTGAGGAGAAAGCAGGTCCTATAAAGTAAGCTCTGTGGCACTCATCTTTGGAGGGGAGGGGGGAATTGTTTTCCTTGTCATTTCCCATCCCTATTTTACCTCGGCTCCAGATACGAGGAAAAGAAAACACACATGTGGTCCCCAGGAAAGCAGTGGAGAGAAGTGAGGGAGAGTTTGCAGGCTGGGGTTGGTATTAGGATGCCATGGTTCTCTGGAGAGTCTTCCCAGTGCCACCCAGCATGAAACCAGCACCAGTGATGTATCCAAAAATACCATTGTAACAAAATTGTCTCACTGCTGATTTGCCCACTTACATTCTATTGCCTGATTTTCTCCAGCAGCTACTAAAGCTCACAGGGTGCTGAAATTTGGTTTTTCCTTTAGTTTAAATACAGAAAGACCCCACATAGCAAGAGATACACGGAAAGCAGGAACATCAACAGTGAGACCTATCATAGAGCAACCTGTCCCAATAGCTAAACACCAGCAGACAACAACAGGTAAAAGTCAGGCTGTTATTTGCTTTGCTTCTTTCCCAGACCCAAGATCTGACTAGTAACAGCTGCCTACTTTATGGCTGTCTCTTTTTATTAATTTATTCCCCTCCATGCCCCCTAAAAAAAGGGGAAGAAAAAAAAAAAAAAAAAAGAATGCTTAAAATTTATGGCTAGAAGAAACCGATTACTGTTGGCAAGTGAACTGAAGGGATCAATTGTTCCATACGGCAGAAGCCAAAGAACTCAGGGCTCTATTCACAAGAAAAGACTGATGTGCTAAAGGGCATGGAAATGCCACTTTTATTGTGTGGCGGAGAATTTTCACATTTGAATCCAAATTCCATAGGAGAGTGTGGTATGCAAGAGACCCAGCTACAAGAGCTGGCCAGACGGCGTGTGTGAGCAGAGAGCATGTGCACGAGGAAAGCATAATACCCTGAGCACAAAGGTTCTGTGTTCCTGTCCCCCCAGCACAATGTTGGGCTTTCACACAGGCAGGGAATTATGTGCAAAATGCCTGGAAGTCAGCACCAAACGTGCTCTGAAACAGGCAGATCTGGAGCAATGTTCTCCCCTTCCTCACCCATGCATGGATGGTTAGGACCATGGCTGGTGGTGGTGCAAAAAGCCTTGGTGAAGCTCATGGGAATACCTGTTTTAAAGGTGGGAGAATAAAACTTTCAAGTTTTATTCTCAGGAGAAGGAGCAGCAAAAAAGAAAATGTATGGGCTCCCCAGAGAGATTGTGGGATGTCCTTCTCTGGAGATTTTCAAGACTCTTCTGGATACATTCCTGTGTGACCTGTGCTAGATTAGATTATAGTCTATGGTCCTGCTCTGGCAGGGGGGTGGGACTCGAAGATCTCCATGGTCTCTTCCAACCCCTGACATCCTCTGATCCTGTGAATTCCCAAGCTGAGTGGACTGAGCATGTGTGCCCACGGATGGGAGCAGGGATGTGGGGCAGAGTGAGCACAGGCATCGCTCACGGCACGTTGGGAGGAGTCATCGGAGGTAGGACAAGAAGAAATACAAGACTCTTGGCTCGAGGACAGACATACAAACTGTTCTCATGTTTGTACAGAGGGACATATTGATAGAACTGTTAAGCATGATGGATCCAAAGGACCCAACTCAAGCTGTATTTTTGGATGTGCATCAAAGGCAGGACCCAGTGGGGAAGTGGAGGGCTCAGGCCAGGGTGCCTGACAGCAGACTTTGGACACCTCAGCCCCACGTGCCGTGTTCTCTGGGGTGCTGTCCCCAAAGCTCTTGCTGCTAAGTGCCACACAGAGAGCATAAAGGATGACTCCTGCTCAGCACAGCTATTCATTACCAGATGGTCTGGTGCCTTCCGACAGCTGCACAAGAGCAGAGAGTCAGATAGGAACTTGGCTTTGCAGTTTTACAAGCAGAAAACAGGAGTTGGGCCCAGCCTGGGTACAGCTAGGTACCTCACTCCCAAAAGGTCTTGGAAATCACAGCCTTCGCTCAATTAAGTGAAAAAAACCCCTAAAATAATAATAATAAAAAAAACCAAACATCAAAAAAACCCACAAAATCAACAAACCAAAACCAACCAAACCAAAATAATTCAGAACCTCCAAGTGGAAATTCTTCTAAAGCAAATGAAAATGTTGAGATTTCCCAGGTTGTGTTTCAGGCTGCCCTGTCTGCAGGCACCTGAAACTCAAGACACACAAACATTTGTGCATTTGGGAGGCTCGTGACTAAAGTTGGGCAAAGGTTTGTGAACTGGAGGAGGGGGAAAAGGCAGCGGGAATGACTTCAGCCTGGGCTAGCACAGACCCGAGGCCGCGTTAGCAGCACAGCTCCCATCTGGGGCCATGCGGTGGGAGCGGGCGGTATCGCTGGCTCTCTGGATGGCTGACAGCACAGATGTGCTGCAGCTCAGCCTGTGACTAATTTTAACAAGCTGCTTGCACGGTTACAAAAGGCAGATCTGTTGGCATTTTTACTTTCAACCACCTGGACTCGACAAACATTTTCTGCAAATAGCACATATGTCATGAGGCTGGACTCGGGAGACGTGCAAGGAGGGGAGGAGTTTCAATCCCCGTTATGGAGGTAGGGGCTGGAAGGGGTTGTGGCCAGGATGTCCCACCAAACAGCACTGGTCAGCATAACCAACAGTGGTCAGTGGGCTGAAAAAAACACAGTTTCATGAGAAGAGGTGAAACTTTTATATGGCAAATGCTGCAGTTGGAAAGGTCTATTGCTCGTGGGGGACACGGTGCCTTCTCCAGACGTGGACTGAAGCAGAGAAACCCACAGTGCATTGACATAAGCCTTGCACCAGTTCCTGTCCTTGCTGAGTTGATCCCTATTAAATGCCAGAACAAGAAACATGGCTCGCAAGGGAAGAAGCCCAGAAGATAACACAGGTTTGACCCTTTGAAAGAGAACATCTTGAACAATTTTTGTAAGAGGTTTGTATTTAAAATAATTCCCTCTGTGCTTAAGCCAGCCAGAGAACACACAGCACCAGAGATGTGGTGCTTTCAGGGGTAATCAAACTCTCAAGATGGATGCCATTGAGCACTGCTGGGCTCCCCTGGGCAGTGCTGCTCTTTTACTGGATTTTCCATGAGATCCAGTACACAAGCTGCTCTGAGGAGCCTAAACATGCAGCAGTTCTCCTTTTCTCATTCCACAGTGACATCCATCACCAAAATGCAAGGAGGAAGGACTGGTGTGAGTTAGTATTAGAAATTAATAAGTCAAATTTAAGCATTGTGACTAAGCACAAAGATAACAAAGAAGCTACTAATGCAGCCTTCATCCCTTGACATCTTTACTGGCAGGCCATTTTGGAATAAGAGTTATTGGGCTCATTTCCAGGGTGACTGGGTAAATCTAATGATTCATTAAATGTAAACTTCCAGTTGTTGATCTTGTGGTACTCTCTGCCCTTAAAACTAATCCAGCTGTTCACAGAAGTTCGTTCTCATTTCCTGCAGCCTGGCACAACGAGGAGATGAAGTGCAGGAGAATACAAGAGCATAATGTCAAACTGGTGAGGCCATGTCTTGACTAATTCATAGATCTCTGTGGCTGGGGACAGTGAGGGACTGTTGAAAAGCTGGTCTTTGATCAGGTGAAGGAAGGGAGGAGGACACCAAGCAATGCAGAAACTATTGCAATGAAATCACATTTTCTGCCTTTTAGGAAGATGAAGCTGGTTCTTCTCTCTGCATCTAGAATTAATTTAGAGTGGAGAAGCAGGTGAGGAAATCTGCAGACCCATTCTCCTACTAAAACGTGTCCTGGCTTGCGAAGATGAAGTGTTGTTCCAGCTCATTTTCAGGATACTTTAGGGTCATTTTCAGACCTCAGAATAAAAGAAAAAGTAAAACAATCAAACAACAATCCAAGAGCTTACGTGTCAGATCAGCCACAATGCTGGATCTCTCTTCCCTAGAAAGTGTTACAGATTTTTATTGCAGTGTTACCAAAATGGGTCTCCACTGACCTATACCTAAAGCTCATAGTCAAAGCCAGACCATTACAACCCTTCTGCACACAGGCTCACCCTTGAAAATGGTCAACCAGGAGTTTCAATAGTTGGTAAAACACACGCTTTCAGTTACATACACAACACACAAACTCCCCACAACTTGCTTTAAATTAGTCGTGGGACAGCAGAGAGGAATGAGAAGGATTTGAAAAGATGGAGATTTAGGAACAAATGATAATTTATGTCTTCCAGAAAATACAAGTCAAACCTTGCCTGTTCTGGCCCTTCAGCACTCCTGATGGGAACAGGATATGTGTTTAGCATATCTCCAAGGTATTCTCATATGAACATGACAACCGGGTGCCTACTGTGAGGACAGCTATAACAAATCACCCACATTCTTTTCAAGCCAACGCTGCAATTGTTCTTCTTGTCGGATCATCTGGCTTCAGTGTGGGCTCCCTTCAATTTCTAACACGGAAAGTATTTCCAATAGTTGACAGATGTCTTTCCTCGCTTTACACTCCTTTCTTACCCTCTTCAGTGTTAGCCTTACAGGAAATACCAAGTTAATTGGAAAGATTAAGGAAGGTCTCCTATAGCTATTGAAGGGGAAAGTGGGAGCAGACAGAATGCAGTAAAGGGAGAATAATTCCTTTATTTTAGTATTAAACTTTAAATATTAACAGCCAGAGGAAGGGCAGGCTTTAAAAATCTGTTGGATGTTTGTTATCACTCAGCGCAAAATAATCTCTCTCATAATATTTTTAAACTAGTCGTGTAATTCCTTGCCTACATATAGAAGACATTTTCCAAGAAGCAAACATTTGTAAACAGTTACTAGAAATACTATTTGATCAAGCTGTGCAATACTGCAGTGTATGGTCCAGCTCATGGGTCTATCCCACACACAGACCTCAGGTTTTTCACCTAGTAATTTCTCCCTTGTGGAAGACAATGTTCATTCTCAGCAACAAAACCCACCAAAATAAACACACAGAGGAATTTTTGGAGCATATAGATACTGAAATTTCTATAGGAAGTATCTCTTGTAAGCTCATTGGAAATGGCAGGAGAGTTTGATGCCAAAGTTTCTAAAGAATGAAAAGTCCTCCCAAAGGATCCAGGAGTGGGATCCAGGTTTTCACCTCCACCTTCTGTCTCTCATTTCACAGACAAAATGAATATCCTCACACTGGTACCAGTTTGGTCTGCTCTGATCTATAGGCTATATTCATGTATCAGTGGTTCATGAGAATTTTCTTTCTGAAAAGACACAAGACCCTGTCCTATTTTCCTAATTGTACTAGGGCCATCTAAACTGTTTGGACAGCAGGAGTCTACAGAACTACCAAACTAACTATATTACTCCTTTAGTGATGATATTTTTGCAGTAAGACAAGCACCATCCTTCTCAGAAACAAGATTTGTAAT
>JAOEGS010006386.1:0-40262 GCA_025447755.1 Corythornis vintsioides | reverse complement strand
CTGTGCTTAGCAAGGATCCACAGTGGACCAAGATCCTGCAGCTGAATTCCCTGCCTTCAGAAAAGCCCCCGATGGTTTATTTGCCCAGTATGGTCTGCAGCTACCCCATATAGACCTCTCTGCTGGCCCCACCACAGAGCAGCTGCAGGCTCATCTTTGGATGGGGTGAAGGTGGGCAGGAGCAGTGAGCAGAGCGTGGTTGCGAGACATCAGGGGAACAAGTCAAGTTTTCTGTTCCTCTCCCATTCCACAGCAATTCAGGGTCACGTCGTTCCCACTGGGAGAGAACTCCACAGCTGTCCTCCCATGAGGCTTCCCTGGGCCCATAAACCTGCCGTGCTGCAGCAGCTCTTCAAAGGGCTTCATTCAGAGCAGAGGAGCTGGGAGCCAGTGATCCCAGACTCCAGATCGTTATTAAGTGTCCCTGAGGGACGGAGGGAACTCCAGATGCACGGAAGCACTGATGGGTGAAGGACTTTCCTGTTTACCAAGCTCTGATCCTACCTCCCCGTTGCATCACCCAGTGCCTCGAGGTTTAGTTGGTGCAATGTTTCTGGCACAGGACCCAGGGGGCTCGGGGGGAGCCCCAAGGCAAGTGCAGGCACAGGTGGGCAGCGCAGGTGGGGCCAGGGGGTGCCAGCAGCAGCCAGCTCTGGTGGGCAGGGAGCCATCCCTGCTATCACACTGGAATCAAACTCTCTTCTGCAAAGCACCTCGGCTCCAGCGAGCTGGCACCCTCCTATGGAAAAATGTGCTTGGAAGCTCTCCAGCCATCACAGCTCCAGAGAGTAATTGATAACCCTGCTGCCAGCCAGACACCCCAGATTGTCCTTCTCCCTCCCCACTGGGGAAGGACGTTTCAGATCCTGTCCCCTCCTGGTCTAGCCTTTCAGTGCCTTCCATTTCTCAATAGAAATTTGTGCACAGCCAGAAGATTTTACCACTTTGTTCTCAGAATATCATAATATTTTCTTTTTTAATTAAATTGCATTCCCCATCTGCCTTGCATACATGTTTTGGGTAGTCTGCTTTTGCCAAACATAAGGTCAACATCCATGCTACTAACTTGCTATAAAAGAAGACTGTTTTATCTAAAACTGATGTCTGTTCACAATTTTGACCGCACCCAGCCTAGGACTATGTGACTTCACTGCCCCAAATTCAAGAGCCTTTTAACAAGAGCATGCTCATTTAGCAGCATACACAGTCCTGCTTTCTTCATTAGCAAACTCAGACCTCACAAGAATGATTTACAATATTTCTTTAACAGTGAACCTGCAGAGAGAGGTTGCTGTATTTGATCTGAGGTGCAAGCAAATGAGCTGGGTTCTCCCAGAGCTTAGTTTTAAAGTTCCAGAATTGACCAAAATGAAGGAAATTCAAGAGCAAAGAGTTAAAGCGAAAGCATTAATAAGAGAAGCTGGAGGGGAGACAGCCAGGAAAAGCAAATCCCAACCTGCAGCACACAGACCAAAAGAAGAAAGTCTCTACAGTTGGCCTGAAAGACAAACCACATAAATACAGATATAGCAAGGCTTCTGTGATAGATGCACTAAAATGAAAGAATCTCACAATATTTCTACAGGCTTCTTGTCCAGAGTTTCCAGCTTTTTTTCAAGGGAGGCTGTAACCTCCAACTCTCTCAATTTACAGAACTGAAGCACAAAGATTAATAATTCATACCAGCTTCCATCTATATCCTGCAGTATGGGAAGGACAGAAAAGAGCACGCACTGGCCAACACATTACACGGGCCCAGAAGCTCTGCTGAATTCACAGGGGAAGGATTTTGGACAAGAGCTAACCCACTCACATGCTGTTGGGAAGCACAGTGCTTTCCCTCTCCTTCTCGAAGCTGAAGAAAAGACTGCACTCAGCTATAAATCTGGACTTAAGATCTGCAAGGCCAAATCAAGATAAGCACAAAGCAGAATGCCTGCAAGTATAAACCCATCTTCTTCAAAGCATTTCAGGCCCCAGCTGCAAATTGGTTTATTCCGAGAACAAATTGTTGCTCAACTACTTGGAAGCAGTCTTCACAGAATTTCAGGCTAAGCATCTTTGATTGAAAAGAACATAGTATCAGTGATAAATAATATCACATGAGAACACAGGAGGAGGCTTCAACCTCCCCCAAAAGTGAGATAATTAACTGCAAGACATGTTCTATCACTTGCTGCCAATAAGTTGCCCAAGAGTCTTCCCCATGGTATCATGCACAGTGTCCTTCCTCTGTGCAACGCATAACAACCTTCCTCCACCGAGATAAATGCACACTAAAGAAGGACAAATCATCTCTCCCTGTTGAGAGAGCGGTGGCTGGTCCAGGAATTTGGGATGAGCTTCAGGGATACCCAAGAAAAATAAAAAAAATCTGGTCAATATTAACTTCCGCCCTTGCCAAGAATTGCACAGTGACATCTCAAGTACATAACTTCTGGGAAAGATGCTGCAGAAGGACAACTCAGGTCATCACTGAGTTCACACTCCTTGTGCAGCTGGAAGTCCTCTGGATTCACCATAAGAACCACTGAGGCCCTCCCAAGTGCCCACCACCTCCCATCTTCAGAGGCTTGACTCTGCTTGGGCAACAGGAGAGGTGGAGGGCATGTCTTCTATTGTCCCCCTCCATGATGTCTGTGGGCATTGTTTGAACATGTATATTTGGAGAGTCATGGGGCTGGGCAGTCATGTGGCATGATACTGTCACACTTTATTGTCTTATCTTGCCTTTTATTTTTTCCTACAGACTTAGAGAATTGCAAACAGGTTATTTTCACTCCAGCAACGTGTCAAACCTCTTCCTAAAATCCAGCCATCTCCCCTTCCCTTCCACATGGGGAAGAGTGTGTGAGGAGGGACAGACAGAATGAGGGAGGACCGTGGCAGGTGAAGAAGGGCCAGCAGAAAGACCATGTGAGAAGGCAGGAAGATAAATAGAAACACATGAGGTAAAACAACCCTCACTTCATCACTAGAAGGCTCAGCAGGGTCACAGATGACATGAGGAACAAGCCCAGCAACGTCAACAAAACATTGCCCAGCTTGTGTTAAGACAAGAGACTTCCCTTGGAGCCCATTGTGAACCTGGGTTTGCTGCTGTGTTTGGCCAGAGGTGGTGCTGCTGCTGGGGGGGTTGTCAGGCACACATGCAGAGTGGAGCACAGAGCAGATGCCTGGGCTAGCATGGAGCCAAGGAACTCAGGTACCCCAGGCACTTCCAGCAAGTCCGTGCACTGGGGCTATGTGCACACAGCTTGACATCTGAGTCAACACATTTGTGTCTCCTGGGCAGCAGAGGACCCTGCTGGGGGAACCTGCCTCTCAGCAGATGTGCAGGGCAATTCATTTGCAGGGAGGGCTGCAGCTAAAGGAGTAGCCTTGAAAGGCAAGGTCTACCTTTGCTTTTTGCTGCTTGATGTGTTTTAATTGAAGAAAATGCACATGAGGTCTTCTTAGGGATTGGGCTATGGGAGCTCTCTGGAGAAGCAGAGCATCATCTCCTTCAAAGTCTTTGTTGCTTATCAGGGAAATAGGCACAGGGGCTGCATGGCCCAGAGCCCCTCTCTTCTCCATGTCCACACAAGGCTGGGGGGCCACATCTGGGGAAGAGCATCCACCTGCACTGGATTACTCTTTTGCATGTTGACCTCATTTTGGCTCTCCAGCTCAGTGTTTGAAGTTCCTCTGCAGAATCAAATTTAGCAAGGTCCATACCTGGGCTGAAAAATATATGTCCCGGGGGCACTTCTTTGGCCATCCTGGCTTTCATTAACCAAGCTTCTCCACTGTCCTTTTTTCACACCCATTAAACAGCACCAAAGGGAGCTGGCAATACATTTTCCTTTGCCCTTCTCTTTTGTGCTCCTCCTTGATGGATGTCTAAAGCAGATGCACAGTTGTCTTTGAAGGCTCTGGCGGATGAGCATGTTGAATCAATGATGGATTGGACCAAATGAATCACAGTGTGGGAGAAGGCGCAAGGCAATGATTTCTAAGTGGCCTTCACATCTTTACACTTCAGAACTTGCTTTAAAAGCCTGTTTTCTTCTTTTTATCTGGTTCCAGTTTCTGCAGTGCCTTTGCATATGTTGAGGGAGGTAGGGGGGAAGGAGGGGAACCTTTACATATAAACAGAAGATTCCACTTCTCCATCAGACAATAATGCAGCATTGTCATTTAGGGAGTTCAAATAGCTGGGAAACCACTTCAAGGCCATGCAAAACAACTGGGTAGCATCAGAAAGAACAGCAGTTGGCAAACTGAGCAGCAGAGTTTAAAACTCCAGTATAGCAAACCAGCAAAAAAACCAACCCCACAGCTGGTTCGGTGGCTCACCTCCCCTCACTGGGACATAGAGCTGCTTCAGAAAGCAGCTTTGATGAAACATTGTCAGGATACGGTGAATTGCCAGAGATTACTGGGCATGTAACTGCTGCTGGTCGTTCTCAGCTGAAACCCTGCACACTCAGCCAAGTCCCACGTGTCCCTATCCGCAGCAAGTGGGAGGTCTTCAATACCCATTCTGAGCAGCAGTCATTTCCAGCTTGGCTGCTCTCGAGCCCTCCCGGTGACTGACAACATGACTGTGCTCATCAGGCAGATGTTTTTCTCCCCACAGATACACCAGGGTGGATATAGGAAACAAAAGCCACTGATTTTGCAGTGCTGCTGGAAGAGCGGTGCTGATTCCTGGGCATGGGAGAGAGGCAAAGTCTGTGGAAAAGAAAATTGCCTTTTTGGGCTGACAGCAGACAAGAAGGAGAATAACACGTACACACAACACACACTTTCAGGTACAGATCTCTGAAAAAGTCCCAGCAAAACCCAGACGCCAGGCTGGGTACTGGTTTTTATGGCCAAGCAACACTTCATGCACATTCACCTCCAGGTCTCTATTCTGCAAAGGCATTTTGTGACTAGGTAACACTACCACGAGGACAACCCCCGGGTAGAGGGCTTCCCACACACAAGCCTCTGTGGGATCTGCTTTACATTACAGCTCGGGACAATGCCACATGTGGAAATACAAATGGAAGCTTGTTCAGGGAACAGAATTTGCAAAGCCTCTTCACTTAAATAGAGCAAAACACGAGCCAAGGACAGCTTGGTTTGACTTCCTTTATTCTGGATACCCCACATGAAGTGCAGTAGCACGTAGAGGCTGCAGCAGTAGTGTCAATGCTGGGTTGTGCATGCTGGAATAAGCCCATTGGGGAGAGCTATGGTTGGCACAGATGGAAAGACAAACTGAAAGCTGCTCCCAAGGCCCTTCTCAGCAACGCAGTCTCAGCAGAAAGCAGAGCAAAAGCTCCCTGAGGCATATGAAGGGCTTACTCCTCCAATATCTCTTCACAGAACTCTCTTTTCACTCAGTTTGATTGCACAGGAGCTGCCCAACCACCCTATAGCATCACCCTGCTGGCTGCCTCGTCACTAGTGTTACCAGTGAGGGTCTAATTCTTCTGCTCCAGAGACACACTTGGATGCATAAACTCTTCTGGAAATTGCAGGCTTGCCCTGATCAAGCCACTGCCCTGATCCCAGCAAACAACAACCACCAGCTCTGCAGGCAGGGACAGACCCAGCACCAGCTTCCCAAGAAATATTCAGAATCTCCGTGGCCTGGCAAACAGGGCTCTGGAAAGTGCTGTTCCTCTCTAAACAGGCAGTGATATTTATGAAGTGTTACAAAGTTTGGAAGTATTATTTTATCCACGGACAATGAAAGTTGGGATGAGCTGAAACATGATTTACTTGAGCCATTTCCCAGTGTGACACTCACTGTACAAGGCTGGGTGTGGCCAGGGGACAGTACTGCAGATTCCCCAGCAAAGGGAAACCTGTGAAATAGGGGTGCTGAGGACAAAGGGAGGTCTGTTAAAGGAAGAAAAGCCTGAATAAACATGTTGGGGTTTTTTTCACCAATACCACTTTCAACTCCATCCAGCCAAAACTTGAGGATAAATGAACGAGGCTGATATTTGAGTGGTGGAAAGGCAGCCGGTGGCTTCCTTTGTGGTGGCACCAGTGGCAGGGATGTGTTCATTAAGCCCCTCACTTGTATGATTGACCTAATGGAGACTCGGGGCCCCACAAAACCAACACAATCCAGTGTTCGCAGGGGTTAAATCTTACTTGCTTTGCAAACCCCTCAAACATTTCAAGAGAAACAAAAGCTCTCCAGCTGGAAACCCCCAGGATCACGCTGCCCACAGCAGCAGAGACCAGCATCAAGATGAGCCGAGGATGCCGCGAGCTGCACACCCCAGGTGCTGCACTGTAAAACACAACATTCCCATCCCAAGGGACTGTTTACAGCCATCCCTGTCACATTTGTCACTGCTTCTCAGCACTTTCAGATGCACGTACTGTAACCCAGCGGGGTGCAGCCTCTGCTCAGCAACGCCCAGTGCATCTGCTGGGCTACGAGGCACCGCGCGCTTTGAAGTTTTGCTCCTCCAACGAGAGCGCTGGTTGGTATGAGAGCTCGCATACTTATTAGGAGGTGAAGATGATTAATTGCCTCTTCCCCCCCCTTCCCCTCTGAGGGAGGGCTCCTCAACGTTGTCTCGCTGACAGTGATTTTTCAGGACCATATGGCACTTCCACATCCCATTAGTAACGCGCCTGCTGCACCCCAGCCGCTCCGCGCCGAGTTTCGTCTTTCACTGGGTTGAGGAACATGAAATACCAACGCCCTGGCTGAAAACTTCAAGGTCAGAAAGTTTAGGGAAATATGGTTTGTCAAAAAGCAAAACAAAACAAAGCTTATTATCTGCTACCACATGGCAACAACATCACTGCAGGGGGCCAAGGACAATCTAGAGAAGAGTCCCATCTCTGAAAAGACCTTTGGTCAGTGTGATGTTGAGAAGCCTTAACAGAGACCCAGGCCAAAGGGGTTAGGTTTTCTCTGTCATTGCAAACCACTTTCATAAAAACAACTGAAACCCTAGTTTTGGCTCTCTTCCCTCTGCCGCCACATTATGGGGCTTCCTCTGGGTCACACGGGGATTTTTTTGCACTTTCTGGGCCTGGCAGCAATTGCAGGGAACATGGCCCAGTGCCCACAGACCCAAGGAGCAGGGAACCTGCAGACATTGTGACCAGACACAGTGTGGTGAGACTGTAACAAGGTGCATGATGGTGCAAAGCTATGGCTGTAGATATTCACAGGTAGGTCTAGATTAAAATGGCCTCAAGCTGTTCAGGTTGTCAGTTTTTGTTTGGTTGTCTTTTTTCCCCCCATGCAGTTCATTGTTTTATGTCTCTGAACCCCTCAGTGCAGCACCATGCTCACATCTGCTTGGAGCAGGTGTCCTCATCCGACTGTGGGCACCTATGAAAGCAAATTCACAGCAATTCCCACTCCCTGCTGCCCCTCTCCAGTGCTCAGGTGCACCACGGGGACTTCTTCCAGCTCATCTGCAGCAAACCAAAGCACCCTTTTCAGCCAGTCACCCACAGAGTGGTAAGGTGGGTGCTCTGGTCCAGGTGACCGGCACATGGCAGAAGGCAAATCCCCTGGGAGAGCAGGCTGGGCTCCAGTGAGGGCAGGCCGGGCTCCAGAGTGAGGGCCACAACCCAGTGCAAAAACACATGTCCAGTTGCTAATCCATGCTGCACGGCCCTCCCTTGGCAGGCAGCGTGGAAAATGCCAGTGCCTGCAGATATGGTCTCCAAGGAGGACAGTTTCCATAACCTAAAGCAAAGCAGGAGAGGCTGCCCCAGAGGCCAGAGCACCCACCTCCTGATCAGCTGGCAGCTCCTGGCAACAGAGGGCTGTGTCACCCAGGTCCAAACCTGGCAAACACTTGCCCTGCAAACATTTTGCTCTCTTATCCTATCTCTGGTTGCTGTTTTTACAGGAGAAAGAGTCTAGCCAACTAATAAATAAATAAATAAATACAGAAGCCAAGCAGAGAGCAACTTCCAAATGGCATTATTTGACTCGATCACTCAGTTCCCATCACAGAAGACAGTTGTTTTTTCCACAGAAGAACAGGTTGTTCACCTCAGCCCCATTCTTAATATCCCCTGCACAGGAGTTGGGCAACACCATGGCCAGAAAGAGCCACCAGCATTGGCTGCCACCCCCTCTGGGACCCAATCTGGTTCACAGCATCTCTGCAACACCAGCAAGCCCTGCAAGGACTGGGGACTGCTAACACTGCCCCACGGGTCCAAGCAGCTGGGACGTGCACTGAGACTCCTGTCCCATGGTCACCAGTAGAACTCGTGGATTCCTGCTCCAGTGGACAAAGACTGGAATCATTCTCCTGCCAGACACCTGGTAACTGGCAGAGGTCCCTCTGCCATGATTCTCCCAGTCCCTCCATGAAGGAGGCTGGGAAAACCCTCCCTCAAAGACCTTCAGAGCCATGTAAGGGAAAAAGAAGAGAAAGAGGACGAGAGGAAACCAAACCCTCACTGAACTGTGAAAGATCCCTGCCACCAAACCCCCATGCCCACAGGACACATACCTTCCCCAGCCCTGCAAACATGCCAGCAAACCTTGCTGCTGTCTGTCTAATGTATTCCATATGGAGCATGTACCTCCGAAACATTACTTAAAATGGGAATAAATCCTTCACGAGACCTCCGCATGACAGATACCACTTGATTGAACTGCCAAGTGAGGAACTTTTATTTTAAGGAAAAATCTACAATTAACCTATTGTCACTCCGCAGCAGGGGGAAGCAATAAACTGTGTATGTCTGCTTTCCAGCCAAGTCCAAAAGGTTTATCCACAAGCCCTTCTTAGCAAATCTCCTGCACGAGTTCTTTTGATACCTTATGGATTTGTTAAACATTTATAACATGAAAGTGAGAATATTATACACACTGCCCTGGCATAAATCACAGGTCTGATCCTCTGTATACACTGGCAATGGAAAGAGGACCTGGGAGGAGTAATGGGGTTCTAGGCTACAAGGTGAATAATTGCATAAGTTTCCCTCATCCCTCCATCCAACACTAAATGTACACCCAGGTATTATGAGAAGCTGGTTGTCCCCCAGTCCCTCCAATTTTTCAGGTTTTACACCTGGGGAAAGAAGAATGAACAATCACTATTAGACATCGGTGAGGTGAGCGTACAGGACATTTAAGAAGTGGAAAAACATCTGTTTAGTCCAGATAGAAACCAGATGGAGGTGGAAGGGGGAGGTGGAGGATGGAGAACAGTCAAGAGGAAAAACAGAAATGTAGTCAGGAAGAAGGCTGCAGGAGCAGAGAGATGCTTCCAAAAGTATCATCCCACAGAGACCTGCACGTCCTTCTTAGGGTGATGGACAAACAGCAGGACACGGCTCTTGTGCACAGGATGAGGGGCTGGAGACCATTCCAAGCAGCTGATTTTGGAAACTCAGGTGCTGCTTGGCCTCTTAGGACACCACGTGGCCACCAACACTGGGAATGGCTAAGGAAAAGCCTCATTGCTTGGAAGGGTGATGAACATGGGCTTATTTCCAGCCATCAAAGGACCACAGACCTCCCAGGGCTCCTCAGCTCTGCCCTCTAAAATGTCCCAGTGGTGCCTGGATACCTCCTAGAGGGAATGCACAAGATACTGTCTATCGCATCTGTAGGTTGTTTAAAAAGATCATTTGGCACTATTCCCCAATCCTCTTTATCCTCACGTTCAGAGCTGCAATCAAGTTCTTCTCTCTGCAATAGAAAAGCTTATTGTAGGGCTCTCAGAGGCACCAGTATGGAGCTTTTCTGGGTGTAGTATGGGCAGCAAATGCAAGTGATGCCTGAGAGACAGGGAGAAGCAAGCAAAATCTAAAAGGGTATGGCATAAGGCCATGGCAAGGGCACACAGACATTTTGGGAGCTGGTTGTAGTGCCTTCAGGCAGATAACAGCAAGTAACTTCAGCAAAAGGGCTGGAAATCCCCTGGAGTTGAACCACCAGAATTCTGGGGAGAAACATCATTGCAACACCAGGGACATATTATCTGTGGATGAGTTTGCAATGCAGACAGTCAGGTTGGAAAGATCACTATAACAGGACAGTGAGATGCACTGCAAAAGTCACCCCCAATCTAATAAGCTCAGTTTCCTCCTGGTTTTGTGTCTGGCTTTGCTCTCAGATTCCACTTTGGCTGGCAGAGTGGATTAAAAAAAAAAAAAAAAAAAAAAAAAAAAAGACTTTTTTTCAAGCTGAAAAAGACCTCTCCAATAGTATCAAAGTGCTAGAACTGATGAGCAGTTTCCTTACTATACCATATTTTCCCACAGAAAAAAAAAATATTGTCAAAACAAACTTTTTCTCAGGAAATGTTTCGTTTTGAGGACAGTTTTGATTCATTTTTTAAGTCCAAGTGAAGTGTCGCATTTCAAGTGAGTGCCAAGAGCAAAAGTCCTTTTTTATGTTACTTTTCAAAATGCATCCATTCTCAAGGCTGCAAGTAGAAAACAAATCAAGATACCCTCCCCAGTTCCCCTAAGCAATACCCAAGCATCTGAACTTGCTCACTGTGCAATCTAAGAATTACGTTGTTCAAAGGTCTCTGAAATATTCCCAGTTTGGGAAAACCATTTCCCTCTTCATTTTAACGATATGCATTACAAATGGCCCCGAGCTACCCCTCAGCTTGATGAAATGTTTTACATGAAAGGTCTCAAATGTCCAGAAATCATTTGCAGAGAAGTGAGAGTAAAGGAGCCCAGGTCATGCAGAATAAGGTAGGAGTGCAGGACTGGATCAGGGAAAAGGAAGGATCGGTGACTGAAGGAGCCAAAATAGAGAAGGAAGAAAATCATAGAGGTACCCCAGAAGATGAGCAGATCATGCTCATGCAAAGCAGCCAGGCACTGGTGCCCCTGCAGGCAGGGCACCCAGAGAGGTGACACTTAGACTGTTCTTCTGGGCCAAAAACTAAACAAATTAGAGTTCTCCAGCATTGCAGTCTCTAACAGGAGCCCACCTACCCAACCCAAGCACACCCCTGCTCCTGGGGAATCCTTCGCTGCAGACACAATGCAGCTGTACATTAAAGCTGCCTCTACCAGAGGCAGAGTACTGATGGTGTCTTCTCTGCCCTGATGGCTGCTTGCACCAAACCTATGGAAACTCAGCTGTCCTGGAGCCCACTGCACGTACAGAACCATTCTCCCGCCAGCTTCCTCTCCGGCCGGCTCCCAATTTGTCTGCAAACCACAAGTTTAATTGGAGCTGGCAAGTGTTATGACTTCAAAAACGTCTGTAACACCTGGAAGACAAGGCTCAGGTTTAAGGGGGGGGAGGAAACAGGATGATATCCAAATGCTATTGTCACGCTCTCAGCTGCCTGTGCCGAGCTGCCTGCACAAGAAGGAATGAGTAGCTGCAGGGTCTGGTGCGCGCAGGCGATACACAGGCACACAGGGCTGCCTTCCTCCAGCTTCACACAGAAGCAGGCTTTTGAGGTCGCTGGAAAGCTACCTAAGAACCCCTTTTGCTAAATAAATAAATAAATAAATAATAGACACACCCTATAAAGTTTGTAGGAAATTCCAAGAACTAGGAAAAGACAGTTGTGCCATTCCTAGTCAAACCAGAAAACACAGAGCAGACAAGCAATGTAGCAGCCAAGGGCAGTGGATGGAAGAGACTGTTCTGTTCCCCTTGCTTTGGGGGGGATCCCTCCACGGTCTCCTTCAGCATCCTTGCAAGCTGGGTAGGGCCATTTGGACCAGTTTTCTGGTCCTTCCCACTATATTTTGCAAGTGCTGTAGGAGAAGAGGCAGGCAAGATAGCACACTGGCCATCATGGCTGGAGCTATGCCCAGGGAAGGTGTGCAGAGGGTCTGCCCTCTTGCTTTTTGGAAACTTTCTCTGAAAGACTTCAGGGCCAGGAAGGAAAGTTATATAACTGACTCCCATGGGAGCTGCCCTGGGGATTGTCATGGTTTAGGGTCAAGGAAGCGCCTCAGACCTACGACAGTTGCTCTCTATTAAACCCCCTCCCTCCCCAAAGGGGAAGAGAAAGAGAATAAGGGAGAGAGACTTATCAATTAGAATATACACTAGAACAACTTTAATAAAAATTAAAAATAATAAAAAATTGAATATACGCAAATATATACAAAACCAGTATTGAACCCAACCCCCCTGCTGGTAATTACATCACCATCACCACTGATGCTGTGGAGCAGGCACCAGAAGAGTCCCAGACTGGGCCCAGCAGCAGATGGGAGCTGTGTTCAGGAGCTGGATTCTGGTACTGAATTCAGGAACACACAGATCAGGAGCAAAGGGAGAACAGGCAGAGTCCTCCTTGAACACTAGCCAATGAAGAAGTGAGAAGAAGCCAGAAGAGCTGAGCAGGGCTTGGTCCTCCTGATCCATCAGCTTTATACCAAATATGCTGTATATGGGCTGGAATCCCTTATTGGTCAGTTCGGGGTCACCTGTCCTATCTGTTCCTCCCTGCAGGTGCCACCTTTTACATTCCACACCACCAAATGTGGTGCACAAGATCCAGCCTTGGGTTGCACACCAACCCTTGGTACTAACTCTAAACACAGGGTGTTATCTCTGCTAGAAGCAGCCACTGCCTGTGAGAACAGGCTGCTGACTCAGACAGTGCAGGGAGTTAGAAGAACTGAGCTGGAAAGCAAAATCACTTAACAGAATTAGTTCTGTTCTCACTCAAACCAGGACAGGGATGCTGGTGTATCTGCATGTAGAGTGGGACATCCAGTTTCCTACCTTGCAAGAAACATTTTTGGCCAACTCTTGGCAAGGCTTTTAAAGAGAAGTTTAGGAGAAAAAAATTACTGCCAGTGGCTTTAAGGAGGGTGGAGCTGATTTCTCCTCATTGTACGTTACTTCACTTCCAACCAGTGAAGCCCTGCTAGTTACTGTGGCCTTTCTCACCAGCTGAAAAACCTCTCCCCCAGCTTCAGGGGTAACAAATACTAGACCTTAGAAAAGATCTAAAACAGGATAAAACTGCTATGATGCCAAAAAATTCTGCAGTGACAATCTTTTATCACACTATGTACACCTGAGAACATAACCCCCCTCTGTCAGCTTCCTCCACCAAGTATCACCTTTTATTTTCAGATACGACATTGTGGAAGGCCTTGCTTATTTAATTTATTTTTTTAGAAGGTCAGTTTGTCTTTATTTAATGAATATCTAGATAAAGAGCACACCAAGTTTCAAAGTCTGATACCAAAGAGGTGAATTGGCCATTTCTGCAAGTAATTCCTTTCAACCATTTATCAAGAGTTTAATAACAGGCTCTAACATATGAAAAATGTTAAAAGAGAATGAATGTTTAAAAAAGAAAATGTTTTGCAAGGTGCTCCAACTGCAGTCCCAGAGATCAGTGTGATTGATGTAACAGATTTCCTTCCTTTTCAGGGAGCCTACATGTAATTTTTGCATCCTTGTTGCAAAAGGATTCAGAGAGCTACTGACATGCTTCTGGTACAAAAGCAACACACACAACTAGAAATCATGTATCTGTATAATTTTACCCTGTACCTACACATGTTGTATCTGGTCTGTTATTTTTCTTGTTGCACCCATATGTGGTTTTAATTGTTCAGCATTATATTGACTTTCTTAAACCTGGGCAAATTCTTCTGATCCACGTTTTGGGAAAAAATCCTCTCTGGAATATTTGAGTGATAATTAAGATTGTGACACTGGCACGACTGCCACGTGAAGAGAAACCAGTTTTGTTCATTAAAAAAAAAATAAAATACAAGAGTATCTCAAGAACTTATGCAAGCAAGAGCAAGTATAACAAAAGCATGCACTGAGCTGTCTCCTATTAACGGCGCAGATCAAATGAGCCAATGCAACTGCTTCTGCTTTGCCTAAATAAATGCCTGGATCAGTCATCAAAGTAGGATTGTTTTCCACAATACACTTCCTTGAGCAACCCAGATAGCCTTTGTGTTGGCCCCAGTAATGATGTAATGGGAAAAACTTACAGGCATTCTGTCAAAGCCATGCAGATTGCTCAAAATACTATTTCCCAAGGCTCCAGCCTCGCAGGTGCGGACTCAGCAGCCATCAAGACTTGCTATGATTAATGACTTTTTCCAACGTGTTGCTTTACATTAATACAGCAAGCTAACTTTTATTAAGTAATGGATGATCTAGTAGAGAATTCTAAGCACCTGCAGGCTGCCATCTGTAAGGAAGCTCTTGACATCTATGCAATCTGGGTACCTCAGAGACGAGCCAGTCTAAGCTTTGCATTGCCTGTATGCATTGTGGTACATATAGACCTCCTGCCTGCTTGCCTTCTGCCTAGGTGACAAAGGAACAGATTTAGGACTACTGCTCCAGTCTCAAAGCCATCAGACAAAGAACCAAGGGAAGCCATCAGTCCTCATGAAAACCATCTGAAAATACCCTGGGCGTAGGGTAAACACAAGAAAGAATTTTTTCTCAGTGAGGGTGACAGAGCTCTGGATCCCACCTGGATCTGTTCCTGGGTGACTTGGTCTAGGTGATCCTGCTGTGGCAGGGGGGTTGGACTAGATGATTTTCTAGGTCCCTTCCAACCCCTAATATCCATGAATCTATGAATCTATGAGCACATCCAAGACTGGGTTCCATACAGAGGCAGAGAAAGTATCTGAAGTCCCAAGGAAACCCCATGCACAGAGGCACCAGTTCAAGCAATGCAGAAGCTCTAATAGAGTCACCCAGCCTTTACCAGTCACAACTGAAGGTGAACAAAAAACAAGAAGATAGCACTTCATAAAATATCATTTAACCAAGAGAAGCAATTCTTAATCACTTACCTCTCAAGTTGTAGCCTGGGACTACCAGAAATATTCCAAGTGTGATGAGGCTTCAGCGTGTCTCAGAAACATTCCCTTCTGCTTGAAACAAGGACAAGTCCTATAGGGCCAGGAACAAGAAGTCATGTGAAGCACAGTGCTGGTATTTCTAGCAAAACAGGCAGCAAGGTCATAGTGGAAAAATATAGTGTCCATTGCCTGATGTTTCACTTCCCAGGCTTCCTTGAAGGATAAGAGCTCAGGGCAGCCTGTGTCCATGGTGCCCAGGAGGTGAGATTAGCAGCTGATGACTTGCAGCTGATTTTTCTCCCCACAGATGCAGTCCACCTGGAAAGGCCCAGCCAGGGCCCCACAGCACAGACACACCCAAAAACAACCCCATAAATTCTGGGAAGAGGGGATTGTGTCTGCTGCAGGTAGTTGGGGCTCAGGGGGAAGGGTTGTACAGTCAGGGTTTTGTGTATTATGTGATGATGGAGCAGAAGGGAAGGAGCTCAGGTCCTCTGAGCAAGCCTGTGCTTGGTCACATCAGCTCTGGGCCTGCATATGGCCACATCAGTGAGCCCTGTGCCTGCACGTAGAGCATATGGCTCCTTTACTGCCTTGCTGCCAGCTGCATTGAGGGACTGAAAAAGCCCCTTCAAGTAGTGTAAGTAGGAGACAAAAGCATCAATTTTTCCTTTCTTCTTCCACTTTCTTTTTAGGAGTTTCTGTTGGAGGTTGCCTATTTTCCCAGTTGCCCTCAAGAAGAACCCACTCTTGGTACCCTGGGAATAGGTAATGCTGCCCTAGCTCAGTGAAGAGGCAGAGATGGCTGGTTGATATGACCTTATCTTCAAGGTGTTTGGTTATGGATCTTCCAAAACAGAACAGATGATACTGTTGCCCAGGATAACCAGAGCAAAAAAAATGCTTTGGATGGAGTGTCCCACTGAGTGGGATGGAAGGGGAGTAATGTAACCCTCTAGGAGAAAAGTATGGTAGTTGAAGATCGAAAAGACATCACAGTTGAATTTAGCTCCTCTTTTTGGAGCAGAAAAGTTGTGAGAGTAAAAGCTCTATGTAATGTCCTCTAATCCAAGAGACAAATTACATCATACTGGGGTGTGCCTTTCTATTTTTTTTTTTTTTTTTTAATTTAAAATTTGTATGTCACTGGGCATGAGGCATCTTGTGATCTGAAGGGAACACTGTTTGAAGAGGCACAAGTTGGTTAAGGAATCAATTTCATTACTTCTGGGTAAGCTCTTATGTTACAGTGTGCCTTACTGCCAAGTAGAAGGAAACCTCATCTCAAAGGCACAAGGAATATAATCCTCCTAGGATATACCAGAAATAGTCATTATGCATCCCTGCAACTTCCTGTGGTCGCTCACATTTTATGGGAGATGGAGTAGGCATGTGAGGAAGGGGTGTCACTGGAGACACAGAGCTTATACAGATCCCAAACATCCACCACTACATCTGTGGACAAAGTTGTCCAATCACTGCGGTGCTGGTATGATGATGCTAGAGACTCATTTATATGCCATGACAAACTTGGAGATAAGTTTGAAACTGTTCCCATCTACTTGTTTCCCCCCTGTTTCTGATTAGTTATGGCATTGGCATAAAACAGTGTCTAAGTCTTCATCTGCTCCTCTTTATTCCCACATGAAGTTATAATCCTTCATGTCATCCCAACTGTTCACTATGGAAGTGATTTAAGATGTCTCAAACCAGAAGATAATAACTTCAGGTATTGAACAAATAGGATAACTGTGGAAGAAAACAACCCTTGTGTCACACACTACTGGTAAGAAGCATATGTGTTAGCAGGGGTAGATGGAGAGGGAAACAGAGGAGAGGCTGATGTATCCACAGAAGAATTTGAAGAACAATCATAAGATTTTACACATGGCAGATGTCTAAGATATTTTGAGAGATTCTTCTCAGAGCCTCTAAGCCACAGCAGGGCCCTGCTGCATATTTTGTTCTTCATATAATGATGCTGTGCCATTTGTATTGCACTATTGATGTACTCCTGGGTGGTACCAGCAGGAGAAGAAGTGTGGTTAATAGCTGGCTTCAAGGGCCAAATAGAAATATCAGCCTGCAGTTCAGTCCCTAGTCAAGAACAAGGCACTCAAGAGCAAGGAAGCAGATTCCTTTTCTAAACAAGGGATCAAAGTATGTTGAAGCAGCAAACAAATACTAATATCTTGCAGCCAGATGAAGCAACACGAGGCAGTTTGGTAGTAAAAACCCGTGTTAATCACTTGGGCAGTAACAGAGTACCAATAAAAGTTGTCACAAGGTATCTTGCCCTATTTCCAGTATGGATAAAGATCAAGTACAACAGTTGGAAAGAACTAGCTCTAACCTGCAAGACAGTGCTTGACAAATCCTTCCAAAGTTTGGCTGCTGTGGTCCTTCTGCAATCATCTTCTTTTAATTGTCATATGGGATCTGGACCTTTGAGAACAGCCATAACTTGTGCAACTTTCAGCTAAACTTGCCTTAAATACTGCCAGGCAGAGACCACCCTTGCTGATGGCACCCTTCATCTGTAGTATAAAGTCTTGACAGTGAGCTATAAAATAAATAGCTTGGCTGCTTTGAGGGAAGGCACCCTGCTCTTATCTCCATTTGGTTTTTTTCCTTATCAGCCTTCTGATCTCTCAGAGATGAAGAGTTTTTTGGGTTTTTTTGTTGTGTTCTTTTGGGGTTGGGTTTCTTTTCTGGGGGAGCGGGGGGGGAAAGTATGAATTGCCTTCATTTGCTGTGAAAGTCGTGGGAAGTGACAAGAAGGAGATACAAGTTCTGGAAACACTTTGTAGCCTGGTACTTTTATTAAGCAAGCTGGTGGCCCATTTTCCCACTTATACTGTGGCAAGGGTTTGCAGCAAAATAAAGCATTTATTATTTTTCACATGCATCTAAAGTTTCTTGCCCTTATTAGAGAGGGCTTGTCCAGAGTGGAAAAAAAAAATAGCCTCAATTGAAATCATCCATATCTGAAAGGAAAGTTAACTCCTCCTCTAATGTTTCTTTTTTCTGAACAGGGGCAGGTGGCTCCTATTTTAGCTGTAGCCAGATTCCAGCTTCTTTGCTCCACTTGCATAATTTCTTCTAACACATTCCTCTGGGGCTGCAAGAACTTCACACTTCCATCTCAGCCTAGAGGTGAAAGCAACAAGAAGAAGTTACACCATATAATTATAGTTATTATGGCAGTTAATAGAGCTCTTCGTAGCATAAACACTATTAGCACCAGTCACTGTCGGGAATAGCTGTGGCTCCAGCTCTGCTCTTGATGTCGGAGGCTCAGCACAGATCTGAGTCCAAGCCCAAATCTGAAGAGCAAACCCTGATACCTGCCAGCTCGTGCACACAGGGCCAAATCTCTCCCTGGGCTTGGGGAATCTTCTGGATTTTGGATCTTGAGCATGATTAGGGAAGATTAATGTCGTGCTGAAGTGTGTGATCCAAACAGACAGCATTCAGACTTCAGGTCTACCAGCTTTCTTCTTGGAGTTAGTCCATGGCCTTGTCTACAAAAACATGCTTTTAAGCAATTGAGTGTAAGCTCCAAGTTCCAGCACCACAGATTTACAGTCAAACCCTCACTCTTATCATGCATTTTGCCCATCCAAATGGCAGGAAATATTCTAGTGCTAGCAGTCTGCTTTCTCTCCCCCTTCTGTCTCCATGGTAAATTGCTGTCATGCTTTTCTGATGCTCTACTTTTAAAAAGATGAAATAAATATGCATACATTTATATCAAAATTAAACATATCCTTCAGGAGGGAAATAAAGGCATCAGAGGTGGCAACATTGTGACAGAACATGGATTCAGTTAATTGGATCTAGCTATTTGCACCATCTTTTGCTAACTGCCTGTGCCAGTCCCAGGCTGGGAAAACAATTTAACTCATTCCCTGTGAAAAATGGAATGACAGCAGCTACTTGAGTGAACTTTCACATTAATGAAGCATGATCTGGTCTTGATCAAAGACTTTATGTTCCTGGAGGACCAGAGTTCAAGCACCAGTCTCTAATTTTAAGAGAAGAAAAGACTTATATGTCATTGCAAGGCAAACTCTTCAGAGTTTGAGCTCCAGTTAAACTTTCATGTCAGCACTGTTAGTGACCCTGTACTGAAGTCTGTCTGGAACATCTCTTCCTTTAACTCTCACTGTCATACGCTGCATCCTGCTAAGCTGAACCAGCTTCACCCATCATAGCAGTGAGGAGTGATGTTATCATTAGTGCTGCTAGGCACTTTTGGGTCACGTCATACAGCTCACAGGTTGTTCCAACAAAACGAGCTCTGAGGAGCAAAGTTGGGATCCAAGAGAGACAGAGACCAGCTCTGGGTGGCAAGATGCCATAAATTTGCCCTTGCAGATCTGGTGTAACCAGATTGACTAATAAACCTCTGGAATGTTGATGCTTTGGTTGATCTGGTCATACCATACTAGGTCTTGCAACCTAGATACTGGGAGCCAAGCCATGCAGCTTGCTGTAAGCAGCTAATACCAAAGACCAGTGTTAGGTATGTATAAACGTGATGGTTGCTGTGCTGAATAATCACTGCAATCTCACACACTGTTCCCACAACACACTTCCTACAACCTATTAAGCATTTGTCAACATAGTAATATTGACTGACACATCAGTGCACTGGAGCGACGATACAAGGGGTTGTAGACTTGTGTATCAGACATTCTTCAGGTCTCAGCACCACCAGTGCTGAGCAGAGAGCCATCATGAGTGTTATTAGAAGAGAAACATCACTACAGAGAGAATTGTGGCCCTGCAGAATGAAGCACCAAGCTGGAGTGAAGGAACATTGTCAGATGTGAGGATGGCCAACATAAGCTAAGGTGCATACTTTTCTGTTTCACTGCCTCCAACAGCCTGCTGCAGGAGAAGTCAAGCACATCCCTTCCAAAGGCTGGGAGCACTGCTGTCATCCTCCAGCCAGCATGACACCTGCTGGGGTACTCTGAGCCTCACCAGGGTTTAGTGCCGGGTCTTGCTCTGAAAGCCGAGGCATTTGTGAAACAGGTTTGATGCTATTTAGAACATCTAGCTTGCAAATGAAATTACAGATATGCTTTTTCAGGATCCAGGAGACAGAAAACAAGTTCCTGTTAAAAAATGAAGGGTGCCCTGTGTTCAGGGCTCATCTGAGTTCCTGGCTGCACCCCAGGTGAGCAGGGTCACCTAAGGTGAGTCATCTGGAGCTCCAGTTCTCCAGCTGTAAAACAGGGATAATGCCTCTGTTCTCACCTCAGTTTGTCTCCTCTGTTTAGTTTTCAAGCTCCTCAGGGCTGTGTCTTGCTACATGTATGTACAGTTCCTAGCTTAACAGAGTCATGATCCAAACTGAGGCCTCCAGGCACTCCTCTATATTATATCATTACTAATTTCACAAGAGGTTGCAATCAAATTCCTTTATCAGGCAAAAAAAGTCCTAGAAAAGAATAAAGCAAGCTATTAAAAACTGAGGACCATTTTTGCTGAAGTGGAAATAATGGTACTTTGTCCCAAAATGTATAAAATATGTATTGCAATTAAACTCTCTACTGGCAAATTGCTCTACAATTAAAAAACACAGAAGCTTGAGTGAGGCAATTAGAATAATAGTAGAGTGTTAATTATAGCTTGATGGATTCTGCATGCTGTCAGCAATTACCTTCCAAGTGTGCACTGCTGAACTGACTCCAAATCCACAAAAAGGCACCGGCAGAATGAGAAGGATCTTCCTTGTTGGCATGCCTTTGCCATTTGAAAATTTGTTTTCATAAATAGTTTTGTAAGCTATTTAATTAGATTTAATGAGGTTCGAGGAAGAAACATCCTCCATGCTGTACACAGACTCCTCTCTAGCAAGGACACGGGCTCAGGTAGGAGGGAGAGCACAACTGAGAAGAGTGTCATTTCCTAACAACTGGCCTCGTTCAGTTATGTTCAGCACATGGCAATCTTGTGCAAACGCAAGGTGATTTGGCCCAGTTTCCAGGAGAGCTGCTTCTAGCTGGCAGTTTTAAAAGGTTATCTACACCTTTTGGATCTCTCTCCATGGGAAACCCCCTGGCCAGCCTCTCACCCTTGTCACGGGGCAAGGGAACAGTGGGGAGGCTGTGGGGATGGGCACTGTGATGGCAGTTGTATGTGACAGTCTCACGTTGAAGGTGTGGGATGAAATCACAGGGGTTTGAGATCAAGGGTTGCAAGAATAATTGAAAAATATTACAATTAATTGTTTAAATTAATTAAAAACTTGGCTATCAAAATAGAAAACACTGTAAAATAACACATTTTTTTTTTTATTTTCACAATGCCTTCCTTAAAGGGTAAAATATACTCCATAAAGGTGCCTTGAATGTTGGATTTCCCACACTGAAGAACTAAAGAGATTTTTTAATTGGCTATATACATTTGTATACTGCCCTATATTTATATACTGCACTATTTTGTGTAATGTATCTACCCCCACCCCAGATCCCTCCACAGGGACAGGAGCTCTTGCTTTGAGTTTGCAAACAGCCTTCAGATAAATTTGGGGAGTAAATATAATCTGTTCTCCTGCTTCCTCTAGTTCTTGAAAGATGAAATAAGACTCCCATGTGAAATTTTACGCATCCCCCCACACCCTCAAAAGCCTAATCTGAAATTTTACCTACTGAGAGCCCTTTTCTATAAATAACACCTGTTGATTCTTCCTGGAAACCGAGGGCCCCGACAGCCGTGAGCATCCCCCAGGGAACACTGGGCATTTGGTACCCGGGAAGGTGTGACTCGGTGGGACAGGACTCCTGAAAGTCCTGGTCACCCCAGTGCTGAGCAGAGCGAAGCTTTTGCAGGGATTGAGTTGTCTATTCACGTTCAATCTCTGCAATCTGATCCGTTCCAAGGCCAAACAGTTGCTGTGCAGGTGGAGTAAGTAGAGGAGAACAGGGAAACGCCAGAGCAGGAACAGCCAACGCTGCTTCTTGCCCTGCCTGGCCCGGCTTTCAGCTCGGGCTGCTTGAAACCGGGAGCTCTTCAGTCTGGAGCCAAGTCCTGCCCCGGCGATAAACCCCCATTTGCTACCGTGTCATCCTCCAAAGATCAACCTTCCTCCTCTAACGCTGCGCAGGCCACATCCAAACTCGAGCAGGGCGGGCTGGGTGCTCTCCGCGGAGCTCGGAAGCAGCCTCGCAATGCGGGTTTGCGAGGGAATTGCTTCTCTGTGGTTCATTTTGCCCGTCTGTGCTGCCTCCAGCCCTGCTCCCCGCAGCTCCCTAACGAGTGGTGCTTGGACGGTGCGCTGCTCCCTTAGGCTGCTGTGTGCTGGGCTGTCGGAAAGAGGGATGAGCTCGGGAAGCGGAACGCGCCGCTTGCTGCGGTGTGAAACTCGCGTGGGTCGTTCACGCAGCCCCGCCGGGCGTGTCCCTCGGGTTTGAGGCGCCGCAGCCACTTCGTAGCACCCGCGGGAGAGCAAGGCGGGGTGTGGGGGAAGCCCCCGGGCCATACTCTCACTGCAGCCTATCCACATCAAGGGCAGGGTCAGCTTTTTTTCAAATAATTTTCCCCGAAACTGAGGGGGGCGGGAAACGGGCGCGGCCCCTTTAAGAGGGGCAGCGCGCGGGGGGGCGGCGGCCGCCCGCGTTCACACCTGGAGTGGGAAAGGGGGGCGGGCCCCGGCGCCCCTGATTGACGGGCCGCCGGCATCAATGGGGCGCCGCGGCGCCGCGCCGGGGGGCGCCTCCCGGCCAATGGGAACGGGCGCGGGCCCGCCGGAGGACGCCCGCCAGCCAATGGGCGGGCGCGCGGGGGGCGGCGCGGCTACATGTTGCGGTGTCGCCAACGTGGGTCCGCGGCGAGCGGCGCTCGGAGCGGGCGGGGAGCGGCGGGGCCGGGCTGATCTACAGCCGGCGGCGGTAGAACCGGGAGCGGCGCGGCGCTCGCAGCCCCGCGGGAGCGCGCTGAGGCGTGGGAGCTCCGGCGGCGCCCGGGCCGGATCCGAACGGCGTAAAGGAGGCGCTTCCCGCGGCGGAGACGCGGACCCGACCCGCCCGGCGGTGCCAGCCCGTCCCCACTTCCCCTCTCTCCCCCGCCCGCCAGCGGGTGGATGCCGGTGCCGTGACCGCCCCGCGGGGCCGCGCCGCGCCGCTGGCGGCCAAGGCGATGCTGCGGGCGGTGGAGCGGCGCTGAGCGTTCGCGGGGCCCCGCGGCGTTACCGCTGCGCTCCGCGCCGGGGCCGCTCCTGCCGCCTCCTCCCGCCTCGGACCTTCTCCGGTGCCGGATACAAAATGGCGGTGCCGTCACGGGCGGGCGGCGGAGCGGCGGCGGCGCTGCTGCTGCTGCTGGGGCTGCTGGGTTCGGCCGCCGCCGGCTGCCCCACCGGCTGCGCCTGCGGAGAGGAGCTGCTGAACTGCGGCGGGCTGGCGCTGCCCGCCGTGCCCCTGGACCTGCCCCGCTGGCCGCGGCATGTGTGAGTACCGGGAGGGGACCCCGCCGTGCTGGGGAGGTACCCGGTGGGGGAGAAGGGGCTGGCGGCGAAGCCGAGGTTTGGGCAGGCTCCCTGCGGCGGGAGCCGTGTGCTGACGATGAACGCACCGGAGGCTCGTAAAGCAAACAAACAAAAACACCAAACCAAATCCTTTAAATAAAAACCTGCAAAACTCAGATTTAGTTTCCTAAGCAAAGTGGCCTCCGCCGCCTCGTAGGCACTGAGCTTCTCGTTGCGAAACTTCTGTCGCGATCCGGGGTCTCCTCTAGCTCCTACCCGAGGCGCGGATGGACGCGATGGGGAGGCGGCGGGTGCGGTGCCTGTGCGGGGCGAGAGGAGCTCGGGGTTCCCGTCCCCTCGCTGGGCCGCCGCTCCCTTTCCGCTGCCACGGGCATCCCCGGAGGAAGACGAGGCGGGAGCCGGTTCGGTGTGTATCGATGGGCTCCGCTGGAGATAACGGCCGGCTTGGGCTCCCGAATCCTTATTAGGGCATCCATCCCTGCCTGGGCTGGTGCTCCCAAACCGGGGCGCGCCGCAGCCCCGCGCCGGGACCGGCACCCTGCCCTGCACCCGGCTGCCCAAATATGGGCCCCGCCGCTGGGGCCTCGCTCTCCCTTTTGACGTTTCCAGCCGCCAGCTGTTAAGGTGTGAAAGGCAGCGAGTTTAGGCCTGAATGGTCGCGGGTTCTCGTGGTGCTTTTGGGGGTGTTTCAAGAAGAGCCAGATGATGTTTTGCAGTAAAAGCTGTGTGTCTGGGTGGCCGCGATTCCCGTGGTACTGGTCTGTCCATCGAAGTGATGAACCTGCCGTGTATCGTGTGTCCTGGGTGGCAGCCGAGTTCAGAGCTCGGCACTTGGTGGTCAGCGCAGCCCTGTGGCTTTCTGTCCCGAGGGCGGGATGGTGTGAGTGCCCTTCCCGTAAAGCCTGGCGGGGCTGCCCCGGTTGTGTAACCGCTGCTCCGACCTGGTAACGTCTGAAATACTCTAACATCAGGCACATGGAGCCCATGAGATTCCGTGGGGGAAAATGTACTCGGCTTTGACAGCTCAAGTTGTTTGACAGTGCAGGAGACCTCAGTGTGTGTATGTTAACTCATAAAAATAAATGTCTTCAGCTGTTTGCTGATCTTGTGGAAATTAGGATGCAGAAAGGGAGAGGGAGAAGTGTCCCGGCGCTTCTGTTGCTGGGCCTTTCTGCTCTTTGAACAGATTTATAGATTACTGAATCTATAAAACGCCTGGTTGTAATAGATACTCCTGGCTCTGTCAGGAGAGAGAACAGTCACTGAAGTGTTGCTGGAGATCATCCAGCTCCTTATTAAGAAGAATTATTAGAGGTTTGTCAGGTTCTCCTGGTATTATTGGCTTTTGACTGCAGAAATGCCTTGTTTCAAGTGAAATTATCAGGTGTCATATGCAGAAGAATGTGTGGCCTCTGCATTAAAACCCTGACTCATCCCATTCACCTGTTGCTGTGAGCGCTAAAGGATCCTGCCTTCAGCCCTGGGCACCTTTCAGAGCAAGTTTTTAGTCTTCTCAGCATAATTCTCGTGTCCCCATGCACCTCTTAAATAAGGACAGTATTCTCTTTGTTCGTGCAGAGAAATGCATTAATAGCCCAGTCTGAACAAATTTATTGTTGTGTTTTCTTGGGAATGCTAATACCCAGGAGTGTCTCTTTCATATGGAACAGATTTTTGAGTGTCTTGAGTTCAGTTTAAATTTTATTGGCTAAGTAATAGCACATATAAATCTATTGCTACGGACCTGTGGGCTGGTGATCTTTTAACCACTTAGGATATGGTTTGTAACTTTAAGCTAAGCAAATAATCAGAATTAAAAGAATTAGAGGAAAATCGATGGCTTTTCTATCTGACAATGGAAAATTAAGGGTTTTTTCCTTTATGGCTGATATGAAAAGCAGACATTTAAGCTACTGCAGATACTTTTGCTTTTAAGTTACACTGTTTCTAATCACTAACAATCACTTAAACTGCTTATTTCACATAAAGCCAACACTTTTCATGCTTGGTATGATCACAAATGCAGATTTCTGCTGCAGAAAGTTGTTAACTGTTCTTTTAGTAGGTGCTTAATGTCCTTTATAAAAACACCAAGTGCTGGAGAGAAGTTACCTCCACATCTATCGTCATTTTTTGGTTTACATTTTTTTAACATGCCCTTATAAAGAAGTGGAAGGTAAATGGGAAGTTCTATCGTGGCCCCGGGCTGATGTAGGAGCACGATCTGGGTGGGTGCCCTGGACATTAACTAGGGTGAGACAGGAGGTGTCAGAGTTGTGCATCCATCGCTCCTGCACAGGCTGGGACTCCCACCGAAGGTGTCTGCTTCCCCGGGGTGATAAGTTTGGGCATGTTGGATTGCTAATAGGAGATGAGATAAATCCTGTTTTCAGTGACAGTGGTGGCTGTGCTTTAACTTCGTTAAAGTGCCATTGAAAACCCCCTCCTTAGCAGTTTATCTTTGATTCCTAATGAGCTCCACAATGCGAAGCAGCGCTCGGAGTCGGTTTTCAGGGTGTTGGAGATAAAGCTTTTTGTTTGTAGGGTTGGAAATGTGGCTCGGCACGCTGGGGAGGGCTCTGGAACAGACTTAATCACGCCGTGTATTTTGTCAACAGGACTATCAGTACCGAGGAAAAGCACTGGGATCTTTTGAAACTATTGTTATTCCTCTGTTGGCAGTAGAGCCGGGAGTTGTAATTTTTTCTCCCCAGCTTTCCCAAGGCACAGCCGATCTGCAGAAGGGTTGGTGCCCTGCAGTTGCTCAGAGTTAATGCAGCGTGGCACAGATGGGAGCGGGGGCATGGTGGCTTGGTTGTTCTGTTTGTTGTTTTTTTTTTTTCTTAAAAGCAACAGGCAGCTCAATACTGGATGCCAGTTACATAATTGTACAGGACTTGTTGTCTGAGAAGTCCATTGCAACACTGGTGTGACCCCAACTGTCCTTGCATGAGCATCCAGCTGCTGTGAGCTCAGCCCCTGGTCCCTGGTGGGCACTGGGAGAAACTTACTCTGTTGGGCAGTTGCTGTGCAGGACTTCTTTGCAGAAGAAGCTGCTGGAGGTGTTTCGTGTCTTTTGGTATTTAAATCTGAAGTTTGGTTTCGTTAGTAGCATAACCTTTAGGGCCAAGCTGATGTACAAAATGCTTTGTGCCCAGAAAAGCCTGGCAAAGGGCTCCAGCAGTGCTGGTGACATGGCACATCCTCTGCATCCTCTGTTTCAATGCATCTTAATATTTGGAGGAGTTGTGGGAAAGAGATTTCTTGTGGGCATCACAGATGGAACAGAGGGGCATTATTTTTTGAGGTAGAGCAATAGTATTTTGAGTACAGATTTTAATGGTGGCTTTGGGGCTGCAGAAGTACCATTTGATAGTGAATTCATTGCTTGCATGGTCTGGAGGAATGAAAGCTTTTATTTTGAACGTGTGTGTTAGACCAAAAAGGACTAGGGCAAGATTTTGGGGATACTGGGCATCCATGTTCAGACTGTTCCGCTTCTGGGCAGCGGGTGCCTGCCATGCCTGTGAACAAGGCAGCAAGATCTGCTCCAGCTTTCCTGGGGAGGCTCTGAGGTTTGGTTCTGTAAATAAGTTCCTCCAGGGCACCAGCTGGGTAGATGCTGGCTGTTTGCATGATGCTGCTGCTCTCTGCAGCTTTTCCAAGTCCTTTTGGGTGCCTGTCAGTGTTTTTAGGGCATATGAATTAGGAGTTGGGAGCAGACTCTTGCGCTCAAGCGTATGCCCACAAAGACTTTGTTGAAAGCAAAGAAACAATGTTTGTGCTCAAAATTACATATTAACTTCTTGCTCAAGCAGGGTTTTATTGTATCAGACCTTGTTGCTGTCCTCTCGCATGTTGGGGTAGCTTCTTTGGTTACTTGGTAGAGCAGAAATCTTGCTGTGCAGCTGCCTGTGTGCACTGTGATCTCTGGAGATGGACGTTAGTTGCTTTTGGGCTCTGAAGTAACTTGTGCTCCTCTGCACATGCTGGAAGAAAAGGCAGTGGGGCGATTCTCCTGCTGATGATGCTGGGAGCAGGGAGTGCTGCTGGCAGTTTGTCCCCTGCATGTCCTGCTTCCAGCCCTGCTGAAATAATGGAACGAAGATTAAGTAATTGTCACCCTGGGCTTGTGATGCCTGGCCCTCTGCAGCTGCAGAGCCCTTGCTGTTGACTGCCTGGGAAGCTGCTGGATTTGGAAGGATGGCTTGGGAGAAAGGGATGTGGGTTAGTGCAGGTGGTTGGTTCCCCTCCCTCCTCCTGGGGGAAAAAGGGAGTGGAAATGCAAAGAAATTCTGCAAGCCTAGCAGCTTCCTCCTGGGTGGTGGTCCAGGAAAGGTTTTCTGCTCAAGTGGGGGTGTAAAAGTGATGTTTGTAAAATAAATTTTGTGAAGCTAATTGACACGATTTGGTTTGGTGCTTTTGGAGCTAGGTCCTCGGCAGTGGCCTTGATGGGGGAGGGCCTTCAGTCCAGGGGCTGTGGGATGACCCCGATGAACAGTAAAGCTTCTCCTCGCAGATCAGTGCCTCTGGGTCTGCTGGTTATGCACAAATAAACACTTGCAAATAAGTCCACCCTTCCCGTGTGAACACGTGTTGGTGGCTTTGCTGACCACCCTCGGTATGCCGTGGTATTTATTGGTGCTCGCTGGAGATCAGCAGTTAACAGCAAGCCCTTTGCAACTCCCGTCTGATCTTCTACTCGGAGACCCGAGACGCAACTGTGGTAGAAATTATCTCGGACTAGAAGTGCGGGCATAATGAAGCCTAAACGGGATAAAATACCCCCACCAAGAAGCCTTTCTAGCTCTTTTGGAAGCCCCTGGTTTCTAGTAAAGGGCTCTAGGACCCCCTCAGCCTCCTCTGCATATTCCCCTCTCCTTTTGAGAAACTTCATGGCATTTAATCACTTCGAGGCTTTTCCTCTCTCCAGTGACTGCAATTTGAAACGCAGGGGTCCCATACAAAAGGAGCAAGTGCTCAATAGGCTGTTAATATTCAGTGCCATTTACAATGGGTGCAGTTTGAAAAGGGGAGAATGGATGGTCTGGGAGCTGGGGGAGGAGGAGCTGCAGAGGGAAAATTCCCAGGGCAGGGGAAGGAGCATCTCAGTAGGCAGCCGAAAAAACGAACACACCATCAATTGTTCTCTAGGAAAATCGGCCATTATTACGTGTTAGATACAGCTTAGTGTATTTTTTTTTTTTTTCTTCTATGCTTGTACAGAAAACTGCTTTCTAGTTCTGTGGATGTAAGATTTGGGGGTGGCTGAGCCTTGCAGGAGTTTTTACTTGGAGTTTAAGAGATGTAGGGATGAGGTTGATTGCCTTCATATGCTGGCATCGAGAGGTGGTAAACTGATACGTTTAGGAGAGCAGACACTTAAACAAAGCACTTCAGGTTCTTAAATGCTTCCTTGAGTACGGGTGAGATTTCACTTCCCTGCTTAAAGTTAAGCTGATGCTGGAGTCTTGTCTCTGATGGGGATTTAGGCAGATACAGAAGCACTTTGGGATGGGACTTTAGTTGGTGTGAGCCCCACGTGGGGCAGGGAAGGGCGCTGGAAGGATGCTCCCCAGCGTGCGGCTCTAGCAGAGCATGCTGGAAGGGTCAAGCGTGTCTTCAGATGTTGAAACACTTCTCCAAATGCTGGAGAAACACCTTTCTGCTCTGTACACCTGGGCTCATGAACATATGATCCCATGGCTCCCGCTGGCTGTGGGGCAGCTGGGAATTGCTGGGTGGCTGGAGGGCCCTGTCCTTGCCAGAACAGTGCCTGCCTTTGGTTACTGGTTGCTTTGATCTCTTGAAGAGGAGTTAAAATCGCGTCTTGAAGTTTGAGTGGCTGCAGAATGGGATGATGGCTTTCATTCCTCAGTAGCCAACCCTGATGAGAACTATTGTCCCTGGCTTATGTGTCGGCTGCACCCAGAGGCTCTCAATTAGGGCTGCGGGGCTTTTAATTGATCTCGTTGGCTGCCCCAGGAGACACCTTGGATTGAGTTAGCTCAGCTCATCAGCTTTTAACATCATCATTTCGTGCTGCTAACCTAATCGCTCGGTGTGACTCTCTTGTCTGCAGTGTGGAGCTGGGTGAAGGGAGGAGAGATAATTTTGGCTAATGCTGCCGGGAAGTCTGCAGAAGATCCAGGCTCCAGGTTCATCAGCTCTGCAGGACCAGGGCTGGGCAGGAATTAGCACCTCGTTAAGGACAAGGGGAGTGATTTAATATAGAGCATGGCTTTGAATAAACATCACTCCTTGGCTGTGGTTTCATACGAACCTGGGAGGCTGGGCACCCACCAGCAGGTCTCCTTTGAGGTTCCTTTTGGCCTTCAGTGGCATGTGAAGGAAAGAGCAGAGTGTGAGACTGCAGGAAGAAACAAAGGGTGAATAAACCCTTTTCTTTCTTTCTTTTTTTTTTTCTCCTGGTATGTCCAGCTATTAAATGTTGTGTTACAAGGTACTTTTTTCCTGCCGTGCCCAGGGTCCCAAGTCAAGGACCAGGATGCTGTTGTACTAGTGCCCAGCACGAAATACCTATTATTGTGGTAGCTGAGTCATCCGTTAACAGTTAACCAAGTCCTGCATGGCAGCCCAAGTCCTTCAACCCCAGCCTCTTCCAGCAGGACCACAACATATGTAATATGTTATGCTCTCTCATTATACTTTCAGCACTTTGTCTCTCAAGCCACAGCCATATAATTTTGGAGAAATTTAGAAGCAGACCCTGTTATTTTGGGGGCACCTCTCAAGACCTGATGATGTGTCACATCCAATTCCAGGAGCATGGTTCACTTCTGTATGGCTGCATTTTCAGTTTAAGTAAAGAATTGAAGGACAGATTTCAGCTGTCTGCCTAAGGCTTGTTTTTTAATGTGAACCTTGCTGGATGTGCAGGCAGGATGGTTGGACCATGCTGGATGGATGTGCAGGCACGATGGTTGCTTATTTGCATTTGTTGGAGCAGCTCTGGAGTTTGCTGTGGTGGCTTTGCATAATTTCAGCAGGAAAAGCATCAGTGGTCCTTTACAACTGAACAATTTTACAGAGAGCTGCAGAGCTATAAAATGTATGCGCTGGTGTTTTAAAAAGTTTTTAAAGTTGTTTTAAATAATGTATTAGCTGCTTAGAGCTTTGTTCTGGAGCTAAAGTTTTGATTGCAAGAGAATTTATTTTACATTGCTGTGCATAAACAGGCAGTAAATATTTTGCTCCCTGCAGAAAGGTAGGGCAAGTCCTGAGGTGAAAGAATTAAATAAGAGATGGAGAATTTAGAGCTGTGCTGCTTCCCACTTCCCCACACATAGGGACATGGATCCAGCTTTACCACTGACATGTCTCTGTGGTTGCCCAAAGCCTGTGCCTTTGGGGATGGGCACCTGCCTGAATAGGGCCCTGTTGAATTCCAATGCTGTAACTATCTGGCCTGGAGTTTACCAGCAACACCAGCTACTAAAGAGCCTCTCTCCAAATATTGCCCTGTGAGTTCAAAACACATCTTGCCTGGCTGGCATTGACTGGGCTGTTTTATAACTGCCCTTGAAGCCTGTTGTGTCCTGCTGTGTGCCAATGCAAACACAGGTTTTCTGTGTTATCTAGCTTCTAAAAAATACTTCTCCCAAGTGATGGCTGCCCAGGGGCTTGGTGCTTGCAGTGTGTGCAGCAGGGCTCAGCCAGTGCTGTTGGACTATGGATAGTTATTGGGGTTGAAGGTGTTGAACTGCATGTGATTGGTGGAAAATATTCAGGTGGAAATCGCAGGTTTACTGGGGGTGTTTTCGGGTTGTATTTAAGGATGTGATGTTGGAGGTGTCCTGGATGTGTAGATGCTCCCCTGGTAGGGCTTGATGTGGGTGATGTCCCTGTAGGAGTGGGGTGGTGGGGGAACTGCTGGTCTGTGGGCTGTATTATGGGTAATAAAACAGCTGTTGTAGGAAACAGCCTGGCTGGAGTCCCTGTGAAAAATCACCCCCTAAATGCATTCCAGTTGTCCAAACACTAGTGCCTCTCCTTCCTCTACAGTGTGCTTGTGGGCAGGCTGGAGCTAGCTCTCCATCACCACTGCCTGGGGAGCAGCCCCAGGCAGCCCTTGCTTGTTCTTAGTCAGCAGTGTCCTCCCAGGTTTGAGAGCTGTGAGAGCACCAGAAACCTTCCTTTAGTGCTGACCTGGAAGCTGTCTTCCAGCAGTCTGGACAGTGTGGCTGTTCTGTAGCAGCTTAGTCCATGAGCAGGCAACTGGAGTTTGGCTCTTGTCTAGCACAAGGTGATAGCTTTGAATTGAAGCTGGAAGGTGCAGGGAGCCATGGGATTTCCTCCTTTCTCCCTGAGCTTTCCACCCCCAAGGGGATGTGGGGCTGCAGAGTAGGGCAGCAGTGCACACGTGGCCTGTGTCAGCAGGGACCTGTTGTTTGCAAAGGGTGAGGAGGTATCTCTTGATGATCTGAGTGGCACCTGGATGTTCCCACCCTCTTCCCTTCTCCTGTGCCCAGTGAATTAATCTCTCCTACCCTGTCTGGCAACAGCATAGGTGTGGGCAGTGCAGAAATGCCAAGTGCTGCTGACACAGGGTGGTTGGCTGGTGCTCATCTCTTTGCTGCCAGTGATCTGGCCTTGTTGGTGAGCCAGGAGAGTGTCCTCTACTCTTTTTGTCTGTGTAAATCACCATAAAACTTGGGATCATTCTGAAGCAGGAGGCAGAGTCACATCCACACTTGTTTCGTTTCTTTTGGCAAAATGAGGAGACTTCTGTTTGAGGATATTTAAACAAACCATATTATATTTTATTTTGAAAGGTGTCATGGTTTTCACTTTTCTTTTGCTAAGCATATTTTTGTGCTGCTCCTATCTATGCTGGTCTATAAACAACTCTGTTCTTCCTTAGTCAAGTCTTCTAATAGTGTTTGAAAGCCAGGAATTCTGACTTAAATTGTTTCTGGAGCTGGGCACACATTCTGCATCAAATCAGTAAATAAGGCAGTGTGTATTTTTAGACCTCTGAAGCATTTGTGATGGTTGTGCTGTCATTGCTTCACATGTTATAAACATATCTTCTACTTTCTGTTTTCCAGCCTTTGTTATTGAGATGATGGCCACACAAGCACTTGAGATTGATAAAGGGTTTGGATGACTGTTTGTAAGAGCAGATTAATGACCTTTCCCTGTTTAAAGTAGGCTAGAAAGTAGTTTAAGATGAAAAAAATGGTACCTATGCAGATTCTGCCTCTAATGTGTGAGTGGGCAAGGAAAAGTTTCCTGGTTTGGGAGGAGATTTGCAGAGCTGAAGCTTCACCTCTGGTTTCTGAGCACTTAATATTGAGTGGTGTCACTTGGTTTGCCCCTTGAACAAGGAGGTGGCAGCTGCCTCTGGTCTGCAGGGATGCAAGTGGGACTTGGTTAGCTCCCAGAGTTTTAGTAAATGCATCTGTTTATCTCTGTGGGGCTGAGTCCAGCTCTCAAGTTAAGTTATTGTCCTTTTTTTACTTCTTGGTGAGCTAAACCCCTTCCTGGAGCTCTGGTTTTCTTCTTGTTGACCTTACCAGATGTGTACTGGTCACCGAGTTAATCTCCTTGGATGGAAAGTCACAGACCTGACAGGATGTGTTGGGTTACACTGTCCACTTAAACCAGCACTTGGCTTTGCCTCTCCTTGGTTTAATAATCTCTGAGGCAGGTACTCCTTTTTCCCAAGCTTTCCTGAGAAAGGTGCCTGTGATGTTGCAGTTCCCTCTAGTTTTAATTTGAGGTATGAACTCCACCTTAATGCCTGCCTTTCATGGACAGGAGGCTGGGGAGAATGCCTATATCCCTACTGAGGGAAGGGAAGCAATGTGAGATTATCCAGTACAAGACATCAAAAAATCTGGAGGAAAGCAGTGCAGTTAAACCATGCTGAATGAAAAAAGGGATGAGACCTGTCTGTGAGACCCAGCTCAGCTGAGCACTGTGCTAACCTCTGGTGGGAGGTTGGTGAAGGACAGATTCAGTCCTGGAGGGATGGTGCTGGTGTGAGCTAATATCCATAGATGGGAGCTGAGGGTTTGGTGCTGGCTTACCTGCTGCATCATTCCTGGGAGCAGGGGATGCTGTGGAGGCAGCACCCAAATTCTGGCCTCTTTGGGGACCAGCTTGGTCATTTCTCTGTCTAGAAAGTGGTGCCACTCATGCAGTGGGGAAGTTCTCAGCCAGAGCAGAGCAGCCAGCCCTGGGAGGCCTGTGGCCACAGCTGGGAATTTTCTTGGTGACTTGCTGCTCCTCTCCTGGAGCAAAGTTTCTGGGAAGAAGAAGCCTTCATGGCCTGATGGGTGTTGAGCAATCAGCTGTGGGTGGGGAGCAGTGGCCATGGGTCTCTGCATCCCCCCTGCTCCCTGGCAGTACTGTGGCAGGGCAGACTTGGCTCCCTGGGGCTCTGGCCACTTATGGGGTGTGGAGAGAAGACCGAGCCATGTAGCTGGGCAGTATCCTTGGGAGATGCCAAATCACAGCCCAAGCTGCTTACTTGCAGTGTTTGTCTCTGGCTCCTAACACTTGTGTCTCAAGTGCTACCACTTTGTGGTCTGCGTTTAACAAGAGCCTGACGAGCTGTCTCTTCAGCTGCCAGGGACACTGGGACTCTACTGTGTCTCTCTGTCTCCCAGGCTTGCTCCATCTCTCAGGCTTTCCTTTTATTCAGACTGTAGGAGCTTTTTCCAGCATCTTCCCTGCATGCCCCCTCTGCCCACCCTATCCAGCCTCAGGTGACAGTCCCTTTTGGCAGCCCCGGGTGGTGTGTGCAGGCTGCTGGCTGGGCTCTGCTTACTTAAGCTCTTGGCTGTTTGCTTCACTCCAGCTGTGAGTGCTTCAGCCAGCTCAAAGGGGAGATTCTCAAGCACCCTATGTGCAAGTTGTAATGCCAGCGTGGGGCTTGCTGGGGAACAGGCTGTGTGTGATTAAGCCATTTAAGCTGGTTGTAAACTTTCTTTCCTGAGTTGAAACAACACAAATCTCCCCTTTTCTTGAGGAGAAGAGGTGGCAGCTGAACACTTTTGGGGTTGCACACTAATTAACGTTGCTTTGTTTGTGAGAGGCATAGCTAAAAAGAGGAATTCGGTGCAGGGCTATGGGCCTGCACATTTAGAAACAAAACGGGGAAGCTTCCCTGTCCAACTATTTCCGATTGCTTCCTCTATGGCTTCCTGAGTGGTTCTGACAGCTGGTTAGAAAGCAGCCTGCCTTGCTGGTGCAGGATGCACCGTGCCCTCAGCCTCCCTGTATCTCCCTGTCTTCTTGGGCTGCTCTGTCTACTCCCTGTGTCTCCCTGGGCTGTTTGCAGCTGGTGGCAGGAAAAGTTCTGAACCCTGGGAAGCCTGTTTCTGGCAGTGCTGTATGAGAGACAATAACATCAACAGCCCTAGTAGGACTTGGAGTGGATTGAAAATGTGCCTTGCAATGTTTTTTTGGGGAGGTTATGGTCTGTCTCAGCTGAAATGGCTTTTGATGGTTTTCCTGCTATTTAGATTAGAAATGCAGAATCCCTCCTGGGTTGTTTGGATGGCTTTGGAGGTACCTGGCTGTACCTGCCCTGGAGGAGCAGATCTGGTCCTTCTGGCACTCCTGTGGTGTGGCAGAGGGAGTTGTGGGACATCTGTTCAGATGTGGGACTGTGGTAGAGGACAAGCCAAGAAAGAGCCGTCCTGCCCTGCTCCTCCCTCTTCCAGGCCTTCAGTGGCTGGTGTCTTTGCCATTCTCTGTGGCCACCTCCACTGAGGGCTTTTGAACCAACTGTATACCCTCTGGGTGTGTTTGGGGGGGCAATGTGTGGCTGTTTGACCTGTGCCCAGCCTGCAGTAGTGTTCACTTTCCACCCTGTGTTTGGCCCAGTGCTGTGACACTGGTGTCCTGCAGCCCGACAGTTGGGAGTCAGCAGGAACCCTTCAGCTCTTATCTTGTGGTGTCTGTTGGACTTCTCAGGGAACAGAGCAAAAAAAAAAAAATGATGAGCTGAAGTGGCAGTAGCATTGTCTTAGAGAGAGCTGGGTGTTGTTTTGGCAGCCACCAGCAGACTGCTGGCTTGAGCAAGACTCCTTGGCCTGAAAATGGTCCTGAAATTAAAGCAGTGAAGAGCCACCTCACCTAATGTAAGCCTATAAATATTAGGCTTCATGAATTAGCTAGAGGTCTTGTTTTCTCCCCTTCTTGTGGAATGCAATGGATATTTCCAGAAGACAAATCAAGTATTGCCTTGGGAACCACACAAGCAGAAGACCAAGTGCCTGCTGGCCCTTTGGTGCTTGTGGATGAGGAGGCATTGGGAAGTGGGTGGATCCTGTGTCAGGAGAAGACTCTGCCCAGAGCTTTTTCACAGCATGATCATTTTGGTAAAGTCCATGAAAACTTGATCTGAAAGTCTGTTTTATTTATTCATTCCTGACTTCAGCCCTGCTTTGAGGAGAGCACATGGAGGCCATCAGCCTTGCTAGGCACGCAGGCAGTCCTGGCATGGCCACGGCCCTGTGCTGGAAAAGCGTGTTTGGGACAATGTTTGAAATGCAACACAAACCCCAAACTTCCTTCAAAGATTTGACTCTTGCATTTTTTGTGTTAGGAAGACTTGAAAGTTTAGTGCAGCATTCAAGGGAATGTTTTGGTTTCCCTTTGCCCACATGTCAGCATTCCTTAACAAAGCAGCCTCAAGATTTGTGGAGCAGATTCTTGAAATTCTGCAAATATTTTGAGCCAGAAGATGTTTCCAGAAACTGCCTGACCTAACAAAAAGAGTTGGTAGGATTTGGGCACAGCTTCAGGGAAAAATGAATAAGGGATTTTTATCCCTCTTGAAATGAACATCATTCCAGTCAAAACCACCATTCCTGGTCTCGGGAACTGTTGTGCTCTAGTACCTTGTTGCTGTTATACCACAGCTGTGCTTACTTGAACAAACTAGATAAAGAAGACACATTTGAAATTAGAGGCTTGTTACCCTGCTCTTGAAATGACCTTCCTGGTGATCCTAGAGATGTAATTTAAGGCTAGGTCTGAAAATGAGTTTAGATACCTAAAGAGTGAGGTGAAAGGGAAGGGTCTATGGCAGCTTCTGCACCCTGCTAAAGCCTCCTGGGGGGTCATCTCATGAGCATGTTGAGGTGATTGTTTTATGTTCACCAGCCCCCGTAGTCTACACTACACAATACCCATGCATTTGCCATCCTGGATGCTCTGAATAACCACTCAAGATAAGCTTTTTGTGGCAAAGCTCAGTGGGAGCTGCTGCTTTTGCCCAGAAATATGGAAGTGCTGCCCTTTCCTTGGGGCTGAGTGGCCAGCAATGGCATTTTTGATGGGGGATGACAACAAGCTTTGCTTACTGCCTTGCTGTTCTGTTCTAACTGTGCTTTTACTGGTTGCTGAGGTTGGGGTTTAAGCATTAGATGTCTCTTCCCATGAGCATTTTATTACAGGCGTGAGCATGAGTGACAAAGAAGGGGATGCAAAATGTCACACCACCCCAGGCAGCTGCTGGGAAGTGTTGGGAGGCAGGAAGGCTCCTGGGTCTGGGCCCACTGACCCATGTATCTTATAACCTTGTTTCTGAAGGTGAAAGCAGCACCCCCCATTGCAACCCTATCACTGTTGTGACCCAAATACAGATTTTGGTTTGGTTTTTCTTTTTCTAGTGTGTTTCTGGTGTGTTGGGGGTTTTTGTCATTAACCTTTCTCTTCAGTGAAAGGGTTTGACTGCGATGAAGAATGCTGATTGATTCCTTCCCCCCTGCCTTTCTTCCTGTTGAAGTCAAGAACCACTTCAAAGGCTCAGATGTGTTGGTGCCAGATGCCACTCAGTTATTGTTAAAAGAATCTGAAATATAATTGAAAATAAAGCTTTGTTCAGCCAGGCGTATGTGGTTGTAGGCATGGCAGACGTGGGTGCTCAGCCTGATTTGGTATCCACACACTTACCATGGTTGTCCATGGATTCTTCTACAAATTCTCTTCCATTTACCAGATGGTAAATATTTGTGAAATCCAGAAAATACGTATTTCAATGAGGTTTTTTTCTACCTATGAACCCATACTGACTCAAAAGTACCAGCATATTTGTGGAATTCCTTGTGGCAATAAAACACATCAAATTGGCCTCGGCAGGCAGATTTCAAAAGCAATGCTCCAAAGCCAGGTTCCTCTGCTTGGCAAGCATGGAGTTGTCTTGCTTACTTTTCAGACTTGTCTTTAATCTGGGGTATGGGATACTGTGTCATGTAATATCAAGAACATTTGAAAGCATAGATAAGATAGATGTCAACCTTCATTCTAGTTTTATTTGGTGTGAAAGCAGATGGTGGAGGAGGTTTGTAATCCAGCCTGGTTAGTTCGATTAAGTCCATGAGGCTGGATGCTTCTGGAGGAGCCCAGTAAACCTGAGGTATTTGGCATGTATCAGCCCTCACCTGTCTGATGCTGTTTGCAGGCAATCTCATGGGATATAAGAACATGGTAGATGGTTGCTAGATGCATGGGGTAATCTAGGTTCTTGTTTCTTATTTCCTATATATAATTTAGAGAAATAGACCATCACTGTCTTGGATCAGAATCTGAGTTGCTCCTGCACATGCTAACCCAGGGCATTGCCCTGGGACTTGGTTGCCACACCCATGCTCCACATTCTGCACATCCTTCATGCAACCATATGGACATGGCTTTGCCTCTCCATACTGCAGGTTCCTGGATTGGGCCCTCCATTGCTGGAACAATAGTCCAAGAGATGCTAAACCCATTGGTGAAGCACAGTATAGTGCAGGGCGCTGCTGTCCTTGTGGAGCTCAGTCCTGTAGCCAGACTTGGAGAAACAGGCCCTTCTGAAATTTGAAAGGTCCTTCAGCTGCATCAGGGTTGTGGAATTTGGTGTTTCTTTTCCTTTTTTATTTGCCTCCCCTACCAAAAACCCTAACCTCATGGCATATGGCTGCCTGACTGGTGTTTATGATCTCTGTTACACTGTGGTTAGTGCTCACACATGATATTTCTTTGGTTTCAGTGCAGACTGAACGGGTTGTCTGCTGCTGGATCCAAAAAATGTAAACTATTTATAAATGAAAAATACTCTTGAGTTTTGAAGTGCTGTGTTGTCCCCTCTCCCTCCAGCATGTGCACACTTGGCTGATCTCGTGTAATCCCACTGATGTAAATCCAGATCTCTAACAATTTATGGGACTGGGGGCTGCCAGGAGAAATTCTGATGTGACCTTGTGCTCAAGGGGGGAGAACAGAAAGCACCAGTGATAAAAAGTAATGGAAAAATGTGCTTTGGCCGTGGTGCATGCAGCACAGATAGGGGCCCAAACTCGGATAAACCTTCCCTTGGAGTTCAGGGATTCTTGGGTTTTGTTTTCCAGTTGGGCTCATCTCCATCACAAGCAACTCTTGAAAAATTGGGTCAGAAACTTATTAATGTGGCTTAATATGACCTGAAAGAACTAGTGCTTTTTTTAGTACTCCTTACAATTAAACTCTGTTTGTTCTGCCTTTTGAGCGTGTACTTAATTTTATATTGAACAAACAGCCTGTGTTTAGTCTCTCAGGGAAGAAAAATAAGACAGGATTTAATATGATATTAAGGGAGACTGGGCTAAGTTTTCTGTGCCTGTTTGGAAATCGGGGCAGGAGGTGATCCTGGGTGGGCCAGGAGGGGATATGCTGGCCCAGAGGCTGAAATGGTCAAGCCTGGGGCAGGAGAAGAGGAGGCTGGGAATAAATGCAGGGTGTTCAGTTGAGGAGTTTATTAACCAACAGCTGATGGCTTGTTTTTGAGAGCAACAGAGGACTTAAGCTGAGTTTGTTTCCTAGTTGGGAGGAGTGTTGCACACTGATGACCTAGGGGAGTGATGGAGGATGGGAGTCAGGGATGTCCATAGGTTGAGTCTGAGGAGCAGAGCTGTTCAGAACCTGCTCCCAAAAGAGCAGAGATTATTTTGATCTATAGCAACATGGTTTTCCATGCAGCAATGGGGAGAGTAAATGAGGCAGGGCTGTCCTGCTTCCTGCTCAAATCTGGAAAATTAGAGGATAGCTGAAAAACCAGGTGGGATTTTTGGGAAGCTGTTCACAGCATCCCAGCTTGCCATCATTCAACTGGAAATGGTGGAAAGTTTTTCTCATTGCCGGTGCATTTAGGCAACCTTTGCCATGTCTCTGTAATTAGTCAGTCTGTAAATTGTGCAAAAAAATTGGTAGTGGAACTGGTGCATGAAAAAGTAAAACACAGAGTAAATTCAACATAGTTTCCAAGCTTTCTCTGGACACTGTTTGCATTGGTGAGAACACCTTGTTCTGTGAAGCCCAATTAGTAGGAACATGGGGTTTGGGATTTTATTTTTTTTTTACATTTTGAGTATTTAGGAGCACCTAAACACATTTGCACTTCTGTCCCCCTCACAAGACAGCACTTGCTGGAAGAGGCAGTTACAGCCTAACTGGGACTATGGAACGAAGCCTTTAATGTACTGATTGCATATTAATGAACAGCCAAGCCCGTGGGATGGTGCCAAGAGGCAGTGAGTGAGAAAGCCAACAATATCAGCCTGAACTTTGCACTCTGGAGAGTGTGAAGTGATGCTGGTGAAAGGAGTTTATTGCACGAGTGGAACACTGCACTTCTCTTTGATGCCCACATTTCAGGGCTGGTAAACCAAAGAGGAGTAATTGGCTGGTGGAACTTGGTGGGTTCCCGTTAACCTGCTCTACAGCCCTTGACAAACTGCTCCCCGGTTTGACACCGGGGGTGCTTGCTCCTGAGTGCTTGGCACACTGTGGCTGGCAGATGAAGCTGTAGTACTGCTGGGGGTGTGTGGAGTTACTGTCCACATCTGGTTTGTGTCTCCTTCTGTGGGTTTTATTGCAAGCTGTAATACTCCATCTGCACCCTTCTCCCTGCCTGGTTCTCTCCCACAGCACTGGACAGGCAAAATCCCAGACTGGAAAAGCTACAAAACAGGCTGTTGTATGAATTAGTCTGTCTAAT
>JAOEGS010006383.1:0-26613 GCA_025447755.1 Corythornis vintsioides | reverse complement strand
CAGCTACCAGGAGTCCCAGGTCTCCAAGACCACAGATGAAGTCTGGAGGGAGGAAGTTCTTGATGAGGCTTGGGTTAAAGACCAATTGAGCAGACTGGTCATCTACAAATCTATGGGCCCTGATGGGATACACCCACGAGGTGTTGCCTGCATGATTTCAGTGCCCTTCCTGCAGCTGACAAGCTGCTGCTGTCACACCAGCTGTCACAGAGCTTCAGCACCCTCTGCCCACACAAACCAGGTGACACGCCATGCTCCCAACCACCTTGTGCTCCATTGGGTGGCACTGGACTGGCCACCAGTGGAGCTGCTCTGCCTGAGGCACCTCAGCAGCCACCCACAGGCTGCCACTCTCTGGCATAGGGGAGCTGCTGCTTCCTCAGCCTTTCCTGGACTCAGAGAGCCCCCAGGAGCCCCTTGCTGGCCCTTTGTGTCACCATTCCCTTCCCCACTGCAGTGACCTGCACTGGAGCTGTTCCCCTTGGAAAGCTCAATGTTCCTCTCCATGTGTTAATGTCACAGTGACTGCAATAAAGTTTGTTAAAAGCTACCCTAAGTGGTAGAACAAAGAATGAAACAACACCTCCAGCTGCAAATTGGACTCTTCTTTTAATCAATGTTCAATATACACCTTATCTTCTGAAAACACTTGAACCTGAAGAATAACTTACAGGTGTATTCAACCACTGAAAACACCTTTCCTTCCAGGGACATGCACTTCTTCACATTAGTCTTTGCATCTACAAAGTAAAAAATCTGACAGGATTGTAGCTTTCTGACAGTATGTTTTCTTTCACTTTGCAACATCCAAAAACCTCACAGGATTACAGTATGCTATTAAACGAGTTTATGACAACAGAGTTCTGAGCACAAAAACCATAAGGACATTAGTTTCCTTCCTTTTGGGAAAAAAAAAAAAAAACATACAGAAAATTCTACCTGAGAAATTATCCCCTATGATATTGTGTTTGCTTTAGCAGGTGAATGGCATTAGCAGGGTTCTGCATGTCTCCTTGCTTGGGCAGAGCCAAGAGATCCCATTCCAACTGAACAGCCAGCATGGCAAGCTGCTGCCAAATGCTGAGGGTTTCAGTGCTGAACAGAGAGGACTGGCATGAAAAAGTTCTGAAGAAGTTCTGAAGAAGTTCAACAAGGACAAGTGTAGAGTCCTGCACCAGGGGAGGAGCAACACCAGGCACCAGTACAGTTAGGGGTTGCCCTGCTGGAAAGCAGCTGCTTGGAGACGGACCTTGGAGTCCTGGTGGACAGCAAGTTCTCCTTGAGACAGCAATGGACCCTTGTGGCCAGAAAGGCCAATGACATCCTGTGGGGCATTCAGAAAAATGCTTCCAGCAGGTGTAGGGAGATTCGCCTGCCTCTCTGCTCTGCCCTGGTGAGACCACACCTGGAATACTGTGTGCAGTTCTGTGCTCCCCAGTTTGAGACAGGGACTTACTGGAAAGAATCCAACAGAGGCTACAAGGATGATGAAGGGACTGAGCATCTCCCCCTGTGAAGAAAGACTGAGGGAACTGGGGCTGTTTAGTTTTGAGAAAACTGAGAGGGGATCTCATTAATGTCTACAAATATCTGAGGGGTGGGTGTCAAATGGAAGGAGCCAACCTCTGTAGTGCCCAGCAATAGGACTGGGAACAATGGGTATGAACTGGAGCATAGAAGGTTCCACCTCAACATGGGAAGAAACTTCTTTACTGTGGGGGAGATTGAGCACTGGAACAGGCTGCACAGAGAAGCTCTGAAGTCTCCTGCTCTGGAGACTTTCCAACCCCACCTGGAGCTGTTCCTGTGTGGGCTACCCTGGGTGACCCTGCTCTGGCAGATGGGTTGGATTCGATCTCCAGAGCTCCCTTCCATTCTATGATTCCATGAGAAAGCATGCAGCACACTGCAGGGGAGTCCCTGAGTGCACCCAGTAATAAAACCACTGCCTGGCAGTAGCTGTTTCACCTCTCCAGAACTGTGAATACAAAGCCAAAAACTGAGATCAACAGACTCAAATCTACCTCTGCACAGTGAGAGCTGGAAAAGCTGCAACTCATCAACAGTCTGTCTTCTCTAGCAATTAACAGAGTGGGTAGAGGTCAGTTGCAAGTAAACATGAGCCCCATTCGGTACCTTAACACTGGTGCACAAGTACTCTTGGGTCTGTACTGTGTATTACAGTGGTAACTCACCAGCAGCTTCAGTGCCAGGGTCTTCCTTGCACCACAGGACTGGAACAGTCTTGGACACAGGCACCCTCAGGGAAGATACTGTCCCTGTCCTAAAGACTGAAGTAAGCTTAGTTCATTAACCAAAAGGATAAGCAGCATTGTCACTCTCTTCCCATGAAAGCTCAATGTTGCACTAACACTTCAGTTACAGTTATGCTGCTGCAAATGTGGTGGAACAGTTTGTGTTTGTACACACTTCTGCTTAAACTGAAGGAGCTGAGACTCTCTGAGCCCCTGTTAAATAGGAAACTATCAACACCCCTCTTTCTAACTACTAAGGGATAGCTAGTTTTCTAAAATCTAGTCAAAGCTTCTACATGGAGAACACATTTACTATCAAATATATCAAAACCAGAATATTTCCTTTTACAAGGGAACGACATTCCCACAGATTCCACTTTCATGTTCCGAAAAGAAAAAGAATAAAACCCAACAGAAAACAGTCATAACTGCATGCAGTGGTTAGTTCACAAAACCCCAAAAGTTAGTGGAAGATGTCCAACAGGGATAGTTTCTCCTTCCATTCAGTACTACACTGGTATCCAATACCCCCTGCATGTAAAGCACATGAGTTGAAGGGATTCTGTGTAACAGGAACATTCCACTCCCAGGAGCAACCTGTTGCATGTCAAGGTTATAACAGTCTCCCAGGAAGCACGTTTATTTTAAACACCCTGGTGTTTAAAAGTGGAATATTCACAGGATCCCCTATGAAAAAAAAAAGGAACTTTTCTGGGATTTTTCATTGTCTCTTAAGCTTTACAAGTGAATGGACCCAAGGTTTAGATTATCCCAGGAAAAGTCTAAGCTACCTGTCCACTGTTTACATTTAAATAGCAAAGTGCCCACTTACTGCAACACTCTTCCCTTTGAAACATAGAATCACTCAGGTTGGAAAAGATCCCTGGGATCATCCAGTCCAACTCTACAAAGTTCACCCCTAAACCATGTCCCTCAAAACCACATCCAAACGACCCTGAAACACTCCCAGGGCTGGGGACTCAAACTCCTCCCCGGGCAGCCTGTGCCAGGCTATGAATACTCTAAAAATTGTTCCCTCCTGCCCAGTCTATCCCTCCCCTGGTGCAGCTGGAATCCATCCCTTCTTGTTCTGTCACTAATGACCTGTGAGCAGAGACCAGCACCAGCCTCTCTACAGTGGCCTCTCAGGTGCTGCAGAGAGTGAGGAGGGCTCCCCTCAGCCTCCTCTTCCTCACACTAAACACTCCCAGCTCCTCAGCAGATTTATTCCCCAGGCCCTTCCCCAGCTCCATTGCCTCCTCTGCACTGGCTCCAGCCCCTCCAGATCTCTCTTAAGCTGTGGCCTGCCCAGTGCCCAGTCCATGGGGACAATCCCCTCCCTGCTCCTCCTGCTCTGATCCAAGCCAGGATGTCCTTGGCTTTCTCGGCCCCCTGGGCACACTGCTGGCTCCTCTTCAGCCTCTTGTCCATTAGAACCCCCAGATCCTTCCCTACCAGACACTTTCCAGCCACACTCCCCAGCCTGGAGCTCTGATGGGGTTGTTGTGGCCCATGTGCAGGCCCCTTTGTGGAGCCTTTCTTGCAGCCTTGTCTCTTCAGTTGACTTTAATCTTTAGCTACTTTTTTTTTTTTTAAGAAAAAAAAAGAAGTAAATGTCTCCTTAGGAAACAGAGAAGTTACAAATGGGATAGACCTTGGTGCTTTTGGGAAGCAGGAGGGCAAACACTGCCACTCCAGGAACAGCAGGAGGTTCTGTTAGCAGTCAGGGGGTCAGTAGATCTGAATGACATCATCCCACTCGTCCAAAGGCCAGACCCCATTGCTCTGCACATTGAAGGGTGAGCTCTTCCAGTCCCACATCTTCACTGGAACTTTCCAGTCTGGGCCATAGTTGGCTTCCACATACTGAAGGGTTTCACAGGGCACATGTACCTTGAGTTCCACAAATTCAGTCCAACACAGAGTAAATTTTGGAAAGAGATACCTGTGGCATAACAAAAAAAAAAACCACCCCATGGTCAGTGGCAGAAAATTCAAACAGAAGAGAAAGCAACTACAGCAAGTGGCCATTGTACATTTATGATATTCATCTTATTTCATAGCTTCCTATCTATTAAATATGTATTTTACTGGGCAGAGGTGTGTTTTCAACAGTAACCAGTTAACACTTGCAACACATTCTAAGGCAGGAGCATTTCTTATTCTTGTGCTGCTTCCTCTCATACCATTCTGCCACCTACAGGAAACCACTTACTCCCTGTCTCCACTTTTCCACTCACAAACTGGATTTAACAGTTACCTCATTCAGAAGGGTGTCAGGAGGATGATATGTGTCATTGGTAGGGGAGGTTTTGGGAAAAGTAGCATTAAATATTCTGTGATGAGTCAAAAAAAAAAAACCAAGCAAGTTTTAATTTCTTTTAATCTCACCAAACAACTCATCCAATTCCTGTCCAGTGATCATGTTTGGATAATGGTGCCAGACTGGAAGCAGCTGCAAAGAAACCAGATACAGCTGCCACCCTGTACCTCTGAAAACTTCTCAGCCCATGTGTTCAACAATACAGGGACTATTTAATATTCCTGCAGAGGGTCACTCCCACTTAAAAGATGGGAACTCTTCCAAAGGAAAAAAAAAAAAAAACGACCTTAAAATTCCTATTTTAAGATTAAAATTAAACCATAAGCTTCAATTTAAACTATAAGCTCTTGGATCTTTTGAAAAAGGTTAAAAGATTTGTGTATTTGCATGAAATAGAAACCCATGTGTTCCTCTAAGCATAAAGTTAATTTTGTTTCTAAGCACTAAGCAAATGTTCCTGTGGTGTCACAAAATAAACCAACCTTGCTTTTTATGTCATAAATGGAGGGAGAGGGAAAAGTGATCAATCAACGGTATTTTAGAGATTGAGAAATACTTTAATTATTATTTTTATTTAGCAAGATGTACAGAAAGTACCCCTGTGTAAATAAATATTTAGCTTTCTGAAGACAAATCATAGAATGGTTTGGGTTGGAAGGGGTCTTACAGATAATCTAGATCCAACAACCCTGTCATAATAGGGACACCTCCCATATCATCAGGTTGCTCAAAGCCCCATCCAGCTTTGAACTTTCAGGGATGAGGCATGCACAGTTTCTCTGGGAAACCTGCTCCAGTGCCACACCGCCCTCACAGGGATGGATTTCTTTGTTATATTGAATCTAAATCAACTCTCTTTCAGTTTAAATACCTCTCATCAAGCCTTTAACTGCAATTGAGTGTGACCATCCAGAAAATTCCTTATTCAGCTAGCACATCCATCAAACCCAATTCTTTCCAATTTAGAGACAAGGATGTCACGTGGGAAAAATCCTTTTAAAACATCTTTTAGCCTTAACTTTAAATATATATCTTGGAATAGAACTCCCATCCTTAGCTGTGATGATCTAGTATCAACATTGGTTCTCCTCTGGTTCAATATCACCAGTTGGTGGCACTCCTTTGGATCTGTGGATTTAGGGCTCAGCACGATCAGGGAATTTCTGACTGACCTCCTCACCTTATCTTCCCCCAAAAGTCTGAAAGGGATGAAGCTTAAGCAAAACTGAGGGTCATTCTGGTGTTGCAAGCATTCAGATCAACCAAGCTAACATTATCACAGCTTACAGATAATAAGATCTTTTTTCTCTTTCTCAGAAAATATTTGGAACAATAAATATCTGGAAATATTTGGCTAAGCATTCTGAAGTGTAGCCTTCTGTTAGGGAATAGGGCTTTACAGTACTGAACAAGCCATGTCCTTGTTCCATTTTTTATTATGGGTTAATTACAGTAAACTCAGCCTAAAAAACACACTTCAGAATTAGAGACTTCCTTAAGCTACTGTATCTAAGAAAATTAGATCTTACTGAACTAGAAATCCATGTTTGTAAACTTGGAATAAAAAATTACTACCTGAAGTAAGAACTAGGCTACAAGAAAAAGTATTTTCTGAAAGCTGGAATTTCCAAAGAGCTGTAATATTCTGGGATACAGGAGCTGGAGCGCAGCACAGGCTCACATTTACTTTTTGTTCTCATGCATTGGATCAGTTGTATCAAAGGGGGCTTTAAAAAAAAACAGCTCTCAAGTATCTCAATCTGATGCTACAGTGGAATTTTGAAAGGACATGACAACAGCTACTGCCATATAGACACAACAGAAGCTCAAAGAAAAGGGAATTAATTTATTGTTTTGCTGCCTCCTCAGGATGCATCACCCCAAATCTTGTAAGGAAAAACATATATTAAGCCTGCCTTGGAAAACTAGGAAACTGGTGCTGTATTCTGAGAAATGTAGCCTGCAACACAGAACATTTTCAAGTACTCTGCAACTGTGTCTCAATTAAGGTGGGTAATGGAAAATAAATCTAAATGCTGATTTCATACCAAAAGGCTTGAGACAAGAAAGGTGGGATCCTATTTAAAATGCCCAGCAGTCATCTGTGTTACTGTCATGGCATCACAGTCAATAAATATTCCAAGTCATTACCACAAAATCCAGAAGTCTGGGGTTGACTTTGCAAGGACAGCTAAGGCTTTCTGACATAATGCTCCACCATCAGATTCTGCTCTTATCACTGCCTCTCCCACAAAAAAACACAGAGATTTTCAGGCAACACCACACCACACACAACAGGTCAACACTAAACACTAAATTGTTCAATTTCTTTTTCTATTAGAGGTACAAATCCAGTTAGTACTTGAATTTCTTGCCCGATTTAGCCTGAGTTCCTCCATTCCATATGTGGTCATCCCCTTCATAGAAGAAAAAAATATCAAGTTTCACATCATCTTCTCCCTGGAAAGAGAGTTCTAAGCTGTCTTCTACCTGCAAGACAAAAATACACACTGTGTATACTAGTAAAAATGCAATGCTTACTTATGTTTCAGAAAACTGATTAATCTTGGTCAGGTATGCAGTGTGATTCCTATCCTAACTGAGGAAAATTACACTAACTCTGCAACTTGGAGGGGTTTCTTTGATGTCTTAAGATTTTCTGCACCTCAGTGAGACTACCTTCTCTTTCCTCCCTTTAGCCCTAAAAGTTTCAGCACCATCTCCTTGTCTTCTGCCACAAGAAAAATAGATGTAGTGAACAAAAAGTTGATTAGTAGGTCTTCATTTAATGCACTTGATAAAACACCATAGCTATGACATATCTCTATGATATACCCCTTGAACTGCAGCTGAACCTTCACTATCTTTCAATTTTGTTATTTTCTCAGCCATTCTGCAGCTTACATTGTGGAAAAAGTAACTAAATTCCACCTACAGACTAACCAAATTCTAGCTTGATTCTTAACCTTCCCTAGCACCACTGACACAGATCAGACCCCTTTAAAACTTAATAAAAACTTATTCTGAGGTGGAATTCAGGCTTGCTCAGCAGGGCTGAAACTATTAGAAGAATATTTTCTCAGCCATTGAGCAAGAAAACACAGGAAAAAAATCAAAAGATGGTATGTTTCACTAAAACCCTAATGAGTTAATCTGCTGAGGAGACTTCAGACACACACTCCTATGTAAGTGATTTGCAGCTGTACTCAAAATCCTACAGCAAGACACAGAATCAATCTGTTCATTATCTACATACCTTGCCAAATTTGTGTTTCAGTGGTAACCCTGCTTTCTGAAAGGCCGGAATGATATCTGCTTTGTAGTCCCTTATAAAGACTCCCAAATCCACATCTTTGCTGTGAGGAATGACATTGCACTGTCTGTACCAGCCTAAGGGAAGAAATACAGAATGAAAAGAAAAAGAAAAAAGAAAAAAGGAAAAAGAAAAAAAAAGGAAAATAAAGGAAAAATAAAAAGGAAAAAGGAAAAAAAGGACAAAGAAAAAAAAGAAAAAAGGGAAAAAAGGAAAAACAAAAAAGGAAAAACAAAAATAAAGAAAAAAGAAAAAAGGAAAAAGAAAAAATAGGGAAAAAGAAAAAAAATGGAAAAAGGAAAGAAGTAAAAAGAAAAAAAAAAAAAGAAAAAAAAAAAGAAAAGAACCCAAAAAAAAGCAAACTAGTTAAATCAGGAACACAAGAAATACATCAATACAAACAAAAGCAACACAAAAATGAACGGCCATAAGATCACCAGGCAGAGATATTTGAATAAGGCCATAAACAAAGACTCCACCTTCCTCTAGTATGAAATGAAGCTCATTGAAGAAAAAAAAAAAAAAAATTACTGCACTTACAACCAGTTCTTTCCCTACCAGAAAACCAATAATGCAAGAGGAAACTTGTAACTTTTTCAGATATAAAATGTCTTCAGTGTTTTTATGTCTTTAAAAAGAAATACTCTTTATCTGAGCCCAACTCTAATCAGAATTGAACATTTACATTGCTACAGCTGTGCTTTAAATTCAAAACTAGTATTTTTAATGTTTTTTAAGAGGTTAATCATCCCTCAGTCACCACTGCAAAACACTAAGACAAGTGGGACATCCTTTCCTCTATTTCATTAAAACAGCTTTTACTAACTGTTCATTCAGAAAATCATATTCCCTGGGACTAAACAAATACAAGTAAAATGTGTAGACAAAAGTTTTCAAAACCTATAAAAGAATCTTCATGAGTGATAGTTCCATCTTCAGTTGAATGGAAACTTTGCAGTACCTCCTTTGATAGGATGACATTTTATTAAAAGGATGTGTTTAAAGATAAATAAATACATGTAAACTGTGTTTTACAAGCCAGGGATAAGCACCAAATTGCATGGGAAGAAGAACCAGTGAGAGTCTACATGGAGAGTAGGAGTGTGTGTCCATCACTATGTTTTCCAGGTGGCATTTCACTGAATTCCAGGCCACACAAGTTAGAGAACTGATGATTTCTTTCTAAATAATCATCAACTCAACACAGATAACTGCTAAGAACATCAAATGCTTCACTGGAAATTTGCTCAGCATATTGAAGGCTCTGGTTCCTAAAGGAAAAAAGCATTTTGTCAGGAGCCTATTTCAATCCAATAACGCAATAGATTACCTCCCAGAGTGGTACATTTAACCTCAGCTGCCATCACACGCACTAGAGGGTGGAGTACTTAAAATTTCAGATGAGTTTAAAAATCCAATATAACACAAAAGTTTACCAAGGCACGTTCCACTGCTCAGCCAGAACTTTACTCCTAAGTTATTCAGAGTCAAGGCAGCCAGATGGAGCAAGGATTTTGCTTTTTTCCTGAACTCCACTGCATCAAGAGAGGCATCATCAGGATACAGCTGGAAGGCAAAGGAAGAGTAAGAAAACTATTCTGAGAGCAAACCTGCCCCTTCATTTTCCAGTGTCCCTGGGTAAAAAAAAAAAAATAACCTTTAAAAACGTACTGAGCAGGAAGTGTTTTCAAATTGGGAACAGCTTGAGAACAAGCACTGGAATTTCAAGTTATAATTTAAACTCTGAAACATCAACCTTCATTCTTTTTCAAACCAGAAGGCTGTGAAGCCACAGTAAAGCAGAGTCAGAATGTGTTGGAGTATGATTCAGAAGGCTGAAAGGAGCTCAAATTCTGGACGTACTGAAGTTAAGGCCTAGGCCCCAGTGGCAAACGGGGACAGAACCAGTTACCGCCAGCACATAGTTTATTTGGCGCCACCAAGTGTTACAACCGACGGTGACAACGTCTGACAACAGCAGGAACAACAGCAGAGAACCTGGCTACCCCATGCTTAGTCCTTTACATGTGAAGTGACAACACAGAGGTACCCCTGGATAGAGGAAAGCTCCTGCTATGGCCTGCTGGAGTGAACAAGGATTGACTCACCACCCCTGGGAATTCCCTTCCCCAAGACCTCAAATGTCTGAAGAAGGGAACCTCTTTTTTCCACCTTCCGTAAAATCAGAGATGGCTCAAAGTCAAGGACCTGATTCTGACAATTCTTGACCACTTTGTATCTTCGCAATTTAGGACAAAATACCTCCCTCTAGAAGCTTCCTGCTATCAGGTAGCAATATCCTAAAAACAATCCTCAAAACAGTAGTGAAAACATGGTCAGAAAAGCAGTCAAGCCAGTAGTTTTAGGATTAATATACCATTTCAAATAAACTAAACTAGGAATGTGGAACTGCAGCACACAGTTCAATATAAACCAAAATTCTACTCAAAACTCTGGGAAACTGCCACAAAAGGAAAACCTTCAGTCACACAGCCATACAAGGCCTCATCTTGTTTACATGACATCTGTTTAACAGTCACAATGTGTGATGGCAACATGTTGATTACCTCTTCCTTCAAAGTTTTGGACAATGGAAAAAACAATGGGTCCACAAGTAAAAAAAAAAAAAAAAAAGGACCACGACTTTCAGCTGAAGTCTTAGTTTTACTAAACTCTGTGAATTAAGTTTCAAAGGATGCTTTTAGCTGCAAACAGTCCCATCTAGGCATTAAATAGCTGTTCTCAGGTTTTGAGGTAAAACACACATGACTTTTCAGAGACACTACCTGGTTACCACTAACCTGAAAGAAAGCCCGAGCTTCTCTGTACCTACATTCAAGAAATCTAGATTGTGACATCTCCTCTAGAAAACTGGATGGATTTTTTGGAATTTTAACTTTTAAGTCATCAATGGAAACAGGCAGAAGTTCTGGCCTGCAGGGAAAGAAAAATGATCTATTAAATTCCTTTACAAACCATAAGTGACTTTTTTTTTCCCCTCTAGCTCGTTAAAATCTAGGTGCATGTCACTGGGAGTGACTCCTCAGTTCAAATATTCCCAAATCCCATTATAAAAGAAGAGCACCAAGAACTTCAACAGGTTTCCCATATGCTTCAAAATTCTATTTTACACAGAAATTCTGTGCCCCTGAGCCCATAGTTTGTCAATCACTGATTCTTTTAAGGACTCATGCCTTGCACTGAATTTGTTCAGCACATTTGAAAATTCAGGCTATTTATTCAGTTGTCCCAGCATGGGATGCACTCAAGAACCAAATGTTCCCCTGTTATTTGCATTTAAAAATATGCTCTAGCCTTCACAATGAATGAAATGAGCTATTTAAAAGCTCATTTCAAATGCTTAGGCATGTAACTGTCACAGTTGCTTTGAAAGAAAGAAAGAGTGGTGCCAATTTTATGGGAACAGGTTTATTTTGACCTGTTTGGTTGTTTTACTCTCATGGCATACACACACACCCTACAAGAACACTGTTGCCAAAGCCCAGTGGTATGTGCTTGGCTTTGGAAGCAGTGACTAGATCTGATATAATCTGTATTTCCTGAAATACTGCTATGGAAAGAATCATAGGAAAAGGCAGATATTTACAGTACAAAGTATAAATACAGACAAGGTACAGAACCAAGTCAAACACCCCTGCAAGAACGGAGTGAAAAGCGTGGGTCAGATAATAAAATACCTAATATATCTGCACTCTGTGGGCTGAAACATTCATACATTTCCACAACCTGACTCTAGGAAAGACAATAATATCTATACGTAAGAACTAAGTTGTTTTTGGAGTGGCAATTATGTCTTTTCCCCCCCCCCCCCCTCTGTTCTGAACTCACTTTTCATATGCCCCAGGGTATCGACCGAAGTGGAGCTTCCGGAAAGGCACAAACTTTCGGTCCATATGTTGCCTGAGTCTCAGGGGTCCATGCCAGAGGTAATTCCCACTCCTCTCATAGAAGACCACGAGGTGAATGGCATGAGATGCTAGTTTAAATATGTAGTGCAAGGGGATTTCAACCCCAGACAGGTCATCCATTCCATCCAAACGAGGGTCCTTGTTTATAACCTTTAGCCACTGGAACCCCATTTTCTCAGCAGTTCTAAAAAGGCCCACCTAAAAATCAGGGGGGGGGAAGAGGAGAGAGAGAGAGATATATAACAATCCAAGATTAAATTCTAAATGCTTATTATTGTTACTTCCCATTTCCATTTTATAATCAGACTTCAGCACCAACTACTCAAGAATTTTCAAGGCCTGAAAGATGAGTAGCCACAAGTAATTCCACACACTGTAGCTCCTTCTTAAGTATTGTCCCTCAAAATATGCAGTAAATCATGCTGGGACTGGGTTTGCTCCTTGCTGCAGCACCCTTCTCTGCACCCTCAGACTATTTACCTTGTACCAAACTGGGCATTCATAGCTGAAAATTACCGACCAGCATCTGAAGACCCTTTCAATTACCTTCCTTGAACTTTCATAGTAATTTATTTATTTATTTATATAGGCATATCAACCTCTCCCCTGGATGCCACAGGTATGATCTATGAGCCACAAAGGAATCACGTGCTACATCTCTTATTTTTAACACATCAAGTTAAAGAAAAAAGGCCCAAAAAGGGCAGAGATACCAATGCACTGACAAAATAAGCATTAGGATGTACTAAAAGACACATAAATCAGTAGATTATAATCTTTCCAGCTTTGTCACATGAATACCTGCATAGATGCCCAAATTTCAGATTTTTTATGGCTATACCTACATTACAGGATTAAGGTTTTTCTCCTTCTTCTCTTACGAGGCCACTTTCTTATTTTCTTTTTGGCACAGTCTCTTACTACAAGTGTTGGTGGATATTGACAGACAGCCAGTAAATTGAAGTATGCAGGACAGATACCTTTTACTTCTAAAAAAATAAGTTTCCTCTGCCCAGTACATTTACAAGATTTCCACACAGTGAATCCAAAGGTTAATTAATATAAGCATGAAAACATTACATCACAAAACCACACAACAGTTGAAATCATTACAATACAAAAATGTGAACCAAGGAAAAAGCACTTACTTCATGTTTCCAGGTTTTGTCCAGCAGTGCAAAGGTAGTGAAGTCCCTTGGAGCACAAAAGTACTTGCATTCTGGACTAGGGCCATCAGGAGAACTTCTAATCTGCTCAATATCTTTATCAACCAGTCCCAGAATCAAAGGATCAATCAAATACACTTGAATATTGTGACTGGATATTAAGCCTAGAAACTTCCTAACCACGTGCTGTTTGACAGAGGATGAAATTCTAAGTTAGAAACACCATCATTAAATTCATAAAGGTCAAGACATTTCAAATTCTTTGACAAAGTTCTGGGAGAAGGTTGGATTAAGTGGTATCCAGTCTTTGGATACCAGTGTACTAGGACACTCAACCATAGAAACAATGCATAGGGAGTTATAAGCTATAGTAAGAAGGTCCTGCACCTGATGAGATTATTTATTAGGAAAATAACAAACTTCATAGTATTGTCAGGGTTGGAAGGGACCTTAAAGCTCATCCAGTTCCAACTCCCTGCCACGGCAGGGACACCTCTCACTAGAGCAGGTTGCTCAGAGCCCCATCCAGCCTGGCCTGAGAAACTGCCAAGGATGGGGCATCCCCCACCTCTCTTGACTCAGTAGAAAATGTTAATAAAGTATGTTTATATGTCCATGGCACACAGAAGCCACTTGTAGCAGTCACAGAGAGCTTCTGGCAGGAGGCTCTGGCTTCAGAGAGATGTGAAAATCAGAATTTAGGCAGCAGCACTGCAGGTGCTGTATTGGGCACACACTTAGCAATTTCAGCTGTGTATAGCTAAAAGGTAAATGATGTGCCAGCATTATTTCTGCGAGTTAAACCAGAGATCAGACTACAGCAAATCTGTGCAAAAATACCTTTTATTTTTTAAACCTTGTCACATCTCCAGGGAAACAGACACTGAAATAACTGGTAGGAGGAGATGGCAATGGTATCAGGTAACTAAGTGCCTTGAAATAGAGTCTTTTCAACTCATCACACAGAGACTCTGAGAAAAAGCCTGAAGTGTAACAGGACCATGAAGCATTCTGCATTTACTGATGAGCTGGTAAAATCAAGTTAAAGCTTAATGGGAAGTCTGTCCACAGGCTGGCAGGCTCACTATGACCATGTCACCTGACATCTAGCAGGTAGTTCCAAGGGGTGAGCAATGACTCCAAGAACAGCAGGAGATCCCTGGCACCAGTCAGCAGTTGGTTGGGATTATTCCCAAGAACAGCTCTTACCCAGAGCACTTTTCTGCTGGCTTCACAGGAACAAGGCACTGGAACGGCTATTTTCCACAACTAGCAGCATTATAACATACGACAAGCAACAGCCAGCCAGCTCTCATTCTCTGTACCCATCCCTGCTGTTCTTCCCCTGGGAGACCTTTAAACAAAAGGCTTCTGTAAAGGTGTTTCCAAATAAACTATGAATATAACAACTGAGCCAACGTGGTGTTTGGGGAGCACTCAATCCTGAAAACCTGGGGCAAAATGCAACCAAAAATACCCCATTTCAAGCATCTAATGGCACTGCTCTGAACACTCCAACACAGCCACTGAGGAGTCCTGAGATCAAACATTTTCCCCCTTCTGGAAGAGCTTTATGGCCCAGCACAAGAAAGGAACACAAAACACTGAGCAGCAGGTTAAACAACTGGAGCAAACAAAGGGGAATCCGTGACCTGAGACCCACAGACAATTCTTTCACCAAACAAGCTGCATGCCAAATAAACCAAGCTTTTCAATACTCAGAAGGGGAAAGAGAACTGGGCCCTGAGCTTGCATTTCCATGGGAGTATTCCCAGAGTTGCAGAACTGTATGGACCAGTGATATTGTACATACCCATCTAGTGCTGTCTTGGCCTGACTGGCTTCCTCTGACTTTGGAAAAAGCTGCTCCATTCTATCAAAACCAAAAAATGGGAGGGAAAGGGGGGAAGAAAAGAAGAAAAAGCTTTAAGTTTCAGATGAATCCCTGCTTACAATTTCTTAACAGGACATTCAAGGGCATTTACACAGCACTTTATGTCTGTGGTTATGACTGAAATCATAACTGCTCCAGCTTAGTGTATTTAGGACAACTCAAACCCTGGGGACTTACAGACACACAAGGATTGCATTATCAGGCTTCAGGTTTCTACCTGAGTAGTACATCAGTAAATGTAAAATAGGAAGATGATCAACACTGTTAGGTAACTATCACGGGAATGACAGCTTGAGTCTTTCCAGGCACAATCCTGGAGAAATAATTTTGAAAGACAGTATATTCATGGGATAAAACCGAAGGTGGTGGCTCAGGTTTCAGCTTTTCTAATTAAGAATTTCCCATTCACAGCCTTGTTGTTTACAATCAGAAACCGTGAGAAAGTATCCAAAGGTTGTGGTGTTACCTAATGCCGACTGCCTTTGTTTATTTAGGATGTCCTCCCCAAAAAAGAAAGATATCTCACAAAGCAGAGCTAAGCAGCTCCTCTGTAACTGTAAAATTTATATTTCTTCTAGTGAAATTTGCACTGCAACTTTAAACTATGAATCATAGAATGTTAGGGGTTGGAAGGGACCTCATCGAGTCCAACCCCACTGCCAGAGCAGGATCACTCAGGGAAGCTCACACAGGAACACAGATCCAGGTGGGTTTGAAAAGTCTCCAGATGAAACCAAACACCTCATAAAATTTCATTTATTGTGATCTCTTTCTCTCCGTTATAGAAAAATCACGCTCAGATAAACATTCAAGGGGTAGTATAAAGCAGGATTTAATCTCTAGCTTCTAGAAAATGATGAGCACCGAACCACAACACACGAAGGCAACGGCAGCAGAGAGCTCAGCGTCCTTCTCTGAACACCACAGTTAAAAACCCCACAGGCAAGAAACGCTGCCTTCCTTGTTCCTTCAGAAAAGCCTTCTACGGGCGCTTAGCCTGACCTCCCCCGGGCTGCTTACCTGCTTTGGGAGCAGCCACGGGAGGGGAGCTCGGAGGTGGCTGCTGAAAGATTCCGAGAGCAGGCATTATTCCATAGGAATCCGCACGGCACGGCCTTACCTTCTGTGACAGGTAGAACTTGTAATTGTGTAGCTGGAAGAGGAGGAAAACCAGGCTGGCCAGCGAAAGCAGCGCCAGGACCACGTTATTGATTTTCTGCATTAAGTCTTCGGGGCCCTCTCGATCACCGCCGGGAAGTAGGAGGCGTCTCTCATCTTCTTACGGTCTCCCCCCTCCTCCCTGCGCACCGCCGGAAGAAAGCGGAGCGCTAAGCGGGCGGCGAGCCGCGTCCCTCCCGCCACAACCCGCGCTGCCAGGCCGGGCTCCCCAGAAAACCCTGCGGGTCCGCAGCCTGGTGGGGGGAGAGGAAGGGGTCTGCTCTGGGGCACCCACCCACCGAAGCGCGGCCCTGCAAGCCGCCCCTACCCCGCTCTGAAGCACCGCCCTCCGCCCAGCGCGCAAGCGCGGCCTAGAGCGAGCGCGCCCCCAGCCCTCCCGCGGGGCCCGGCCTCAAGCCTGCCGGGGGCGGTCGCTCGGCCCCGTTCCCCGCCCCCTCCACCCACCCCCCGGAAGCCCCACACCCCGCCGAGGGAGAGAAAAGGAGAGACTCGTTAGGTTTCAAATGTCTGTATTAATAGAAAAAGCTCGCGTCACAGACGGATCAGAGACACCAGAATGCGCCGCGAGCTCCGAAGCACCTCTGCCAGGCGAGGTGGGGTGGGGCGGGGGGGTGGCAGCGAGAGGCCTCCCTTGGGCGCTCCCCGCAGGGGTGAAGCGCTGGGGGGGTGGCCTGAGTTACGGCCACGAGATGGGGAGGAGCCGCCGCTGCACCGGCAGCATCTCCCCGGCTCGGGCTGGTGCCACATCCAGGCTGTTCCAGAGCATGAGGTGAACAAGAAGTCCTTGGCGTTGCCTTTCAAGACGCCTGTGATCCTCATCACGCTAAGACGCTGCTAAGTCGATGTTCTTGGTGAAGGAGCCACTCAGTTTTTTCTCCCAGTCTTAATATGAAACTGCAGTAACGTGGGAGAGTGCAGAGGGGGGAGGAAACAGCATTACAGCATTTGTACGTGAGCCTTCTGCTGCTCAGGGGACAGCTAAACAAGTAAACATGGCAACTTCTGCCTTCCATATTTGGTATGTGGAGAAGCACCTATCACCTGGATGCTTTGAATTAAAGCATCCTTTCTGAAATGATCACCCCTTGCTGCAGTTCATGCAGCTTTCTATAGGAACAACAAAAGCTGTAGTTTTCTGATGCATTAAGAACACAAGGGAAAACCTTCAGTTCCTTAAGTTATTCTGAAGTTACTTCCACTCTGAAAGACTACCAGTCATCAGAACTGTAGAAAAAAAATCCAAAAGTCTCTGTTTGGTCATACTGAATTAAACTCCTGCCTACTCACCAAACAGCATCAACTCCAGAGCAGAGAGACTCAGGGAGGATTAAAGTCACCACACTGTTAACTACAGGGCAAAACCACAAGACCTTCAGAAGTTTTAAACCACTCCCAACCCTCCAATCCTTGGATTCCTCCAGAAGAAAAAGTAACTTCAGAGGCTGTGTGCATCCCCCTCTAGCTGCAGGTACATACAGTGCACCAACTGCACCAAAACACCACCACTGGTACTGGACAGACACTAGCTCAGAATAAAAGAAGTATCTGGAAAAAAATCTAAAGTGCTTAAGGCAGTTCTTCATATCCCCATTTACTAGAAACAAATCGGAATAGCTGTTAGCAGCAAAAATTTTGACATCTGTGCAAACTATTACATAACAAATTCAATCCTTCAAGGGTAAAAAGTCACATTTAAGTTCACCTAGGACATCAGTTATAACTAAAACTTGCAAGTCACAAGTCACAGTATTAGAATCTTGACTTATTTAAGTGTTAAAGAAAAAAAAATAATCTTTTAAATTGTGCATATTAAATTTACCTTGCAGGTTACACTACACTCATTGATACTGACAAGATTTAACATTATTAGATGATGAAGTTTTTGTGGACTAAAAGAGATACAGAAGAAAAGGTAGAAAAGGAGCCAATTCATGATGGACACAGCATGAATTTCAAATAGTCTTCAGGTGATATTAGAAAAAAATTCTTAGTTGATTCAAGTATGGATCTGAAAGTTATTTCTAGGCTCCTGGACTTGATTAGACAGAAGATATATTTAAACAGTCTATAATACAGGTAATTTTCACTGAAAAGCTGAGATTTTTTCACAATGAATATAACATTTTTTTTAGCTCTCCCATTATATGAATCATTTTATTATTGTTACTCATCTTCCAATGAGATGAGATGATGGAACACACAGGCTCAACATTTCAATTAATCTCTACCACATGGCACAACTTTTCCAGGCAGGAATAGGATGCTCTAGATATAAGCTGCATAAATTAATTTTTCCTCCTTTTTCCTTCTCTGGTTATCCAGAAAATTCCAGGAATCCTCACTAGGCTAGTCAAAACAGTCAGCAAAGATGTGTGCCTGGGGGCAGGGGGTACTACCCTGACATCACCAGGAATTCAGTGCTCCTTCTGCTCACAGGCAGACCTGGTATTGACACAACTGTTGTGAGAAGTCTGAGGCAGCCTGTAAAAAAAAAAAAAAAAGGTCTGGATTTTTGTTTCTGAATCTCTTCCCTGAAATCCCTCCTAGCTCAATGGCTGGCCAGCATCAAGTGTCTTCTATGAGGGCATAAGAATTTTTTACCTACCTTGAAATGTAGACATTTTCTGTAATTTGTGATAAAAAGGAGCCAGACTCTAAATGTCTGGCATTTAAATGAGTTAATTACTCCTGGAAAAGAGGAGGATTTTGTATGATGAAAGAAAATCAGCATGCTCTCAACACTTCTTCATAGCAGGCCTACAACTTCCTACAGTTTTTGCCAGGCTAGGGTAGCAGATCAATATTCTTTTGAGATTCTCCTGATATTCCAAGTTCTAATGGGAAGCCAATTAATGCTAAAATACATAGTCAAGTAATTCATGTCAGGAGAGCTAAGAAAATGGTGTTTGTTATATTCACAGAAAAATAAATATTCGTAACAAAATTAATATTCAAGTCCTTAACAAAATGCTTAAATACAGTATTAGAAAAAGTACATAGTTGCAGCTTTTGATTACTCCACTTGTTTCTCAAATAGGCAACAACTCAGTTTTCTGTCTGACATTTCTGCCTGGATTCACAGTATGTTTCTAACACTTCAGCATCAAATCTTTGCACTATCAGTACCCAGGGCTTAAACAGCAGCAAGTAGCAAAACCAGTGCCCAGTTTCATCCAGTGCTCACAAGCTTCTGTGAGTAGCAACTACACAGAAAAAAACCAAACCCCAAACATTCAGCAATACGTTTAACAGACATTACTAGGCAAGGTTGTTTAGGCTGCTTGTTGAACCACTTAATCCATTTTCATTTTTCTGGAGTGTTCTCACAGCACTTGGCACCTGCAATCCAGTACTCACTGCAAGCCCACCACACCAGATCTAAGAGAGAAAAAAAAATATAAATATTCTGAATGTTACGAAGCATCTGCATTTCTCTTCTCTTGGGTCCATAATACAAAAAAAAAATAATAAGTTTTGAGAAGCTTCAAGGGTACCCATGAACTCTGTCCTACAACTGAGTTACATGAACAGAATGTTATCTCCGTGTTTATTAATAACTTCGAGAGCTGAAATTAAGTAGCTTGTCATTTTTAACTGCTCAGGCAATCCAAACAGTGTCTAAAACTGCTCTCACCGGGGGCTGGATGAGAAGTGGGATAACAGGATGAAGTGTGGCAAGCAAATATTCCCTTGGATGCCTCAGGGACTGAATGAGTCAGCAACACGTGTCCTGACAGCTTTGAAGCTACTCTGGTTCCTCACATGCTGCAAAGGATCAATCAGTAAGACAACCTGCTTAGTCACCTCTACACAAATAGCTGTTAGTAATCTATACTCCTATTGTTAGTACCTCTGGGCAACAGCAGAAATCAGAAAAGAGACTGTGCTTGATACAAGTAAAAAGAGCTGCCCAGGCAAGTTACTTCATTTCCCTCACTCCTCCATTCAATGAAGACTTTATTTATTAGCCTAATCATACTAGGAAATTGCTGTGTTTTCTGTGGTCTGGATTACAAGAGGGATCAGTGTCTCCTCCAGATTCACAGACCTCTGCTCTTCTCCCTCCTCCTGTGATGTACTTATGGCACCTGTCACTACTGAGGCCTCCAAATTTACTTAAATCATGAAAGGAAAACCTTTTTGCAAGGTTTGAGTCTTCAGAATTCCAGCAAGATTTCACTGATTAGCCTAGAGCCATGAAAAAAAAAAAAAAAAGTTCTTCAGACCAGTGGCAAGAAAATCCCACTGAACTTCTAAAGATGTGAAAGCTGGAGTCTTGGATCTCAGGAGGAAGCATCTGGAGTCATTCTGCCTCTGACAGCCTGCAGCATCTGGGGCTCCTATCTGATTCAATTATAGTAGAAGGCTCATCAGCTACCAGAATGTGTTATTAATTTACCCTACAAAAAAATTAATGGCTTATTTACACTGCACCCAGGTGCAGAGTTCACCTCTTGGAAGTGCCACATGAAACCCAAAATAATTCAGTTAAATATCTTCAAAAATTATTAGTCAAAAAAAACCAACCAGTGCTCCCAGTTTCCTCCTTGAGAAAAACAAACGAAAGAAGTAAATATTCAGTGAAGTGAATTCAGTGCTAGAAACTGAAAAAAACCAACTTTACAGATACTGACCATGAAGCCTGGTAATAATGGCTGGGTAAACTTTGTTCTGAAGGTGTATAACAGCTCCTTTGAGTTTGCATTATAAAATGAAAGTTGACCTGAAAGAGGCAGAAAACAAGCTGAAATGCATGTTTAAATGCTGTTGCTGTCTAACTCTTTGTAAATTTATTCTTTTCCAAGCACAGCACACTGAACACAGTCCATATGAGTAAAGAGTTCTCAGCTCTGTCACACAGACACACCCAGGTCATCTAACATTACAAGCACATCACACCAACAGCTCTGGGCTGTTAAATTAAATCAATTTTTAACTTGACACAGAAAACTGTTTAGATAAACCTTGTAAGACTGTAGTTTACCTCCATCAAAGTCACAGTACACTCCTATTCTGTCTGGAACAGGTATATCTAGAGTCTTGGCTTTATTGTTGTGCTTTGCTGAAAATGTTGTTTGAAGCCAGTTGTTGACATGGATGCACCAGCTGGAGTTGGTCTTTCCCAGCTGGTCAAACTTGCCCAGGTTTCTGTAAGTTACTCCCACGCTGTAGGATTTGCAGTCCTTCTGGGCTCTCACCTCCCAGTAATGCTGCCCACTTTCTACAGCAGTATCTCCTGCCAAAACAAAGATACCCCAATCATTTAGATGCCACAATCATAATTAAATGTACCTTACAATGCTTGCTTCTTTACAGGCAACAGTGAGGTCTTGTTTCATTTCAAGGTGAAGGGTTAGAAATACAAAAATCTGATCTATAAAGAACAACAAAAGAATGTACATGAAAATAGAAATATAAATGCAGCAAGAAACATTCAAATATGCTCATTGTGATTGAGATTCCCCCTCATTTTTTTTTCCACTTGATCTGCCCTTTAACAGACACCTTTCACAGTGAGAAGTTCACCTTACCCAGAACCGTGTAAGATTCACCAGTAAAATGATCTCTGCTCCCCCTTGATGAGGATCTTGTGCCAACAGATGTCCTCTTTGGAGATGGTGCCCCACTTCTAGGAATAAATGAACCACTCAGGATGTGGAAGTAGTTACAGAAATCCACATTTACACGGGTTTTCACGAGGCAGTTAGGATGCAATAAACTACAGTGACACATCAGTTTAGCAGCTGGACAGCTCTAAAATGTGCATGCACAAGAACTGATGGTGATGGCAGCCAGAAGGAAAAAAATACAACACACTTGTAACAAACAAGCTTGTAATAAACAAGCTCAGAGAAAAGAAACAGGAGGAAAAAAAAAAGCAGATGTGGACACCTGTACTAAGCAGACCCTTAGAGAATACATGTTTCTGGTTTTGTGCACAAGATTTCTCCTAAATCTGGCAGATGAGCTACAATTAAGTATGAATACACTGCTGATATTCAATACCAAAATGCCTATTTTTCACTGGAGTTTTAATATCAGTGAATGGGAAACAAGATCAGGTATGCTAAAGGTAGATTTTTTTTTCCCATCACAGGCATGCTTCTATAAGCAGTGACTGAAATCAGAGGAAAAAGTATAACACAGTGAAGAATTAAAGGAATAAAATGGTAATAACTCTGTTTTAAAAAACACACATAAGATGATACAAAAACCAAGAGTATAAAGTCTAAACACAATTGATGTTAAAAAAAAAAAAAAAAAAGAAAAAAAAGAAAAAGAGAATTCTGGAGTTTAATGCAACACAACTCTCCTAAAAAAAATAAATAAAATCAAACACCAAAAGAGTCTTTTATTAACTGTATCCAAAAAAAAGTGTCCCAATACACTGTGCTGAGCAGCACACAGCAGCTCCTAGAGAGTTATACATTTATTTTAGAGTCTAATCCCAACCAAGAAAGGTTTAAATTTCCTAATCATACATTTCAAAAGCATTTTCAGGAAGCAAAAACAAAATGAATGAACACCCTCCTCACTCTGGAGACTACTTAATGAGCAATCAGCTACATAAAGAATCATTTTAACCTCATATGGGTTTCAAGTCTTTTATTTCACATTGGTTTTGCCCTCAAAAATAACTCCTAGGAATGCAACCATTAAATAAAATGAAGGGTATTTGCAAATCACATTGAATACTGAACATCACTAACCAGGGAATGCCACCTGGTTATTATTTTAAGGACAATCAGTAGCAAGGAGTGATAGTTTCTCAGAAATAGCTATTCAGTCCGGTTAATTTCATTGACAAAAAAAATTTTACAAGTACAAAATGAGTCTCTGAAACACAAGAGAAGTAATTTTAAACCCCCATCCTCTGTACTCCAACTTTAAAAGTTTCCACACACTAGAGAGTTTTCTCTCCAATTTTTTCCTTCAGCTATATTTGGTAAAGACAACTGCTACCCAAGCGTCCACTTAGTGAAGTTTAGTTTGATTCATTATGATTTAAAGTTTTCTGGGGTTGTTCTCAGACACCATTTCATAAAGGGTTAGAAAATGCTCCTTTTGCCCAATACCTTCATTAAATTGGTCATGTGGGAATTAAAAGCTGAATGGTATTTAGCTGTCACACATAAACATCATAGAATCTGTGGTTCACCTTCATGAGCAAGGTTGTTACTTGCACTTGTTAACAGGGAGGAGCTGTTACTTACCAAAGGAAAAAGGTAACCAGTGACAGCATGGAAAGGAAAAAAAAAACAAACCAAAAGCAAAGCCAAGAATTAAAGCATAACTTCAGGGGGAACCATCACACCTTGAGAATTTCATCCTGCTGCAAGTGCATCAGAGACCACTCACATTTCCAACCAAAGCTGCTGGGATTGTCCTGTTAGTCAGTAGAAATGAGCTGTGCAGAAAGCAGTGTGGCCATTTAGAGAACTGCCAGCAAGGAAAATGCAGGTGCTTTGCTACTGATCTCTCAGTTAGGAGGAGAATAAGAGGTCCTTAGTACAATTAATGTTGTTCAAGTCTTCTGTAAATGGCCACTGCATGTGCTTTGTTCACTCAAAATCTAACAGCCTTTAACAGTTATGTTTTATGATAAAACATTTAGCATAAAAGACTGAAAACAATAAACTATTTTTTTTTTCTTCTCAGTGCATCCCTTCCAATAGGGAAAGGTAGAAAGTCAGTTTGTTTCTCATTTTCCCAACACAGCACAGTGCTCATTAGCTAGTAGAGGAACTGAAAACATTTCTTCACCACTCAGGGAACAGATATTCCTGTGCTATGGTTAGGATTGTTACTGCAGTTAGCCTGCTGTCTTATCCACTCCATCAAATATTACACATCCGAAGCAGTGAGCATTCCCTCTTTGAGAAGAAAGGTGAAGGAGGGATCTCAGAGCTCATCCACAGGCTTTTTTTTCTAGTCATGTAATGATGTTACAAATAAATCGCATTGCCATAGTTTCTCTGAAACCCTTGAATGCAGCATATTGAAGTTTAAAGCAGACTGCAACTTTTCCTAACTATAGAGCTAGCTTCAGAGTTACCTCTTATGAAAGCAGCACTTAATAGGGAACAAAAGCCTCTTGAAAGAATCACAGCTGCTCTAAATCTCCTGCTCGAAAGGTTCACCCCGAAGTGCAAAGGTACCATGTGACCATGTCCTTCTACGAAAGCAAAGGCTGGAACTAGGGCAGCTCTTTACTGGCAGCTGCAGACAAACCAAGGCTGCCAGTTGAGAAAGCAGGATTATCTCCAACATATTTAAATCTCCAGCTTTCAGACTCCCTTGAGTAGAAACTGCAATGCTCTGTGCAGCAAGGCTGTTGACACTCTACAGCTCTAACATCTTTTTTGGCCTACACAAACTTTTCTTTATGGCTGATCTGAAGACAAAGAGATATATCCACCTGATGGGTGAAAATGAGGGAGTAAATCCCAGGAGAAACAGTGAAGCTGGGTGTTTTGGTCACATTACTTGTAAGCCAGTGAAAAAGAGCAGGAGAGCAAAAATGGGAGAAGTAATGAAAAAAAAAAATTCACACTAAAACCCACAATTGCACAAGGAACAGGAGAATATTTTAGCTGCCTTTACATATACAAAAGGTGCTCTGTATCCAGTGGCAGAAGCATCAACACCTCTGTAAATAACAGGTATCTTTAATCAACAGTAGAACACACCATACTTTTTCAGTCACTGCAAATCAGGTCTCCCACACCCCAGGACACGTTTTCCAGTCACTGGAAAACATAATCTCTATGAATCCAAATTAAACTTCAAAACATCTTTTTTTTTTCAAGTGCAGTTACTGATAAAGGCTGTTAGATTTATTTCTCACTACATCAAGCAAATTAGCATGTATTCTCAACAAAACTAGGTGCTAGGTCCTAGGGAGAAGAGATATATCATCACCTTCTATTGCTCTTCAGCAGGGGATTCTGGCCCCTGTCAACAGAAACAAACAGTCATTAAACAACTGTTCCACTGTTCCAGTAAGTTATTCCCATTTTTAAGATGCCACTAAAAGTTAATTCTACCACATTTCTGGCAGCATAAGCCTACAGGGAAGGTATCTGTTCACAAAGTATCTAAAGCAGTGCTCTTTATACCCAAAAGTCAGTAGTTTTTGAGGAAGAAGCAACCAGCTCTGAGCCAGACAAGAGCAATGGACACTGTTCACACCTGGACTGTCCCATTCCCACACAGCACCACCAAGCTCCAGAGATGAGATTGGGTGACCAACTGCGACCAGAACCAGCTGAACATCAGGCTCCCCGCTGTGGATACTGATCTCCAGGTGGGAGAACCCCACACAAGCTGGGAGGCAACAAAGGGAAAAGCAACCCTGCAGAAAAGCATTTGGGAGTCCTGGTGGACAACAAGAGTCAACAACAGGTAGACAATAGTGGACAACACACCTAGGCTGTGAGAGCAAGACAGCAAGTAGGAAACCAAGGAAAGTGACTGTTCCTCTCTAATTTGCACTTGTCAGACTCAGCTGACTCAGCAAACTCAAACAACACCTATAGCACTAATTAATTTCACCAGAGCTTTCTCAAAAGGACAAAGCAGCTAGCTCCTGTTTTTCACAGTAGAAAAGTTGCCCATTCACCAATATTGACCTGCAACACTAGTAAACACAGAACTATATCAGTTGCTTGCTGACATTTACTCATTTACTTTATTGTTCCCACAGCAAGGTTTTGGAAGTGGGGAGGGGCTGAAAGGGGAGAAGATGCCAGAAGCTGCCCCGATGTCAGGCAGAGCCAGTGCCAACCAGACAGACCCATTAGTGGCTGAACCAACCACTGATTGTGGCATTGCCTCTGTGATAACATATTGAGGAAAATGTAAGAACTGCTACACAAGAGCAGCTGAGAGGACAGAGCCACCCTTCAGCCCAGGAGCAGGTGGATGTGCCCTGAAGGAAGCTGCAGCCCATCCTGGAGCAGCCTCCTGGCAGGACCTGTGGGCCCATGGAGGGAGAAGCCCACGTTGGAGCAGATTTGATGGGGGATCTGTGCCCACCACATGGGTCTCACACTGCTACTGCTTGTTCCTGAAGGACAGCACCCCATGGAAAGGATCCATGCTGGAACAACCTATGAAGGACTGTCTCTCATGGGATGGGCCCCATGCTGTGCCAGGGGAAGAGTGGAAGGAGGGAGCAGCCACAGAAAGAAGGAATGATGAGCTGACTGTAGCCCCCATTTCCCACCCCCTGCACTCAGGGTGAGGAAGCAGAGAAGTTAGAAGTGGAACCTCTTCAAGAGGCGTGGGGGAAAATAGGTATTTTAATATCTTATTACTCATTATCCCACTCTGACTTTTGATTGGCGGCAATTTAAATCTCCCAGGCTTGAGCCTGTTTTGCCCATGAGAGCAATTGTGGGTGATCTCCCCATCCTTCTCTCAACCCACAAACCTGCCATCATATTTTCTCTTCCACTAAGCAGTTGTAGAGGGCAAGTGATACAGCAGCACAGTGGTGGTTAGCCAAGGCCAGCCCACCACATCTACAAGTTATTCCGGTACTTACTTATA
>JAOEGS010006382.1:0-33179 GCA_025447755.1 Corythornis vintsioides | reverse complement strand
CCTACTCCTGCACTGAAGTGGAAACGAGTGCGCCAACGATTTTCGCCAAATAAATAAGTGCAGGGCTTATGGACCATTTACCTTTAACTTAAAGTCATCAAGAGATCATCTGCATCTATGGTAGGGTCTTGACCACATGGAAATTTCTTCTCTATTAATAAGTGAAATAAACATTGCTTACCCAACTCAGGATGTCACTAATCAAAGTTTGAGACTCCTATTTCCCTCTTTTATGGAAGTACAAGACACTGTGGGCCTCCTAACTATAGTTGCCCCTTGTACAAAGCTGTGCAAGCTCAGCTGCTGATTACACTGGATATGCAAAATTTGGTGCCTGTATTTTATGGAAGACAATAAAACCCTAAATATCCCTATATGAGAAAAAGCTAAATGTTGGAACTGTGTGAAATGCTGTAGATCGAGCTCAGATCTCCTGATATTTCAACTGCAAACTCAGTCTTCAGGAAGCTAGACGTTGCCCCAGTGCCCCTTGCCTATTTGTTTTTGAGAGCTAGTTTGTCAAACTTCCCTTGCAGCACTGAAATTCTTTTAAGCTTGGATTTACATGTCTTGGTCAGGGCCACAAAATATCCATCTCGTGGTAGAGTATCAGAATATGTGACATGAATGAAATTTTAAGCTTACTGAAAATCTTCCCAGAAATATTTAGAAACAGAAAGTAAAAGCATGTACATTTCAGTTCAGCTAACAATGCTGCTCTAGCATTAAGGATCCAAGAGCTGTCCATGAACTCTCACCAAACCTACAGCCACAGGTGATGTGCCTTCACACAGTGCAAGCCAAAGACATACAGACTGTTTCTGAAGATGCTGCAGTATTCTCTCCTCGTGCCACACACCAGTGGCAGATGTCCCTGCATTAAGAGAGTGTTCAAAGCAATTAAATATTTTGTTACAAACCTTTTGTGTTTAAAGCATGTGCATTTGTGCCCAAGGTTTTCCAGTTGCATATGGCACCAGCAAAGCACAACATCCCACATCAGTTTGTTAGCAGTGAGGTAGTCTCTCATAGCTGGAGTTCTCTGGGACTGGCTGCTTCTGTACCTGTACACACTCAGTCCATCTTGATCTTGTTCATAGGAAAGAAAAGCCTATGAATGTAAAAGCACATGCATTACATCTCTCAGTTCTGTCCCACCTGCTGAGTCCCTTCATGTCAAAGGGCTTTACACAAGAGGAAGAAGAGGATGTGAGGTAAAAGTACACATAAACAATGTACCTCCAAGAATTCCATTTCCTGGTAAGCATGGTCCTTTTCTAGAACTGCCAAACCACATTTGCACCAGGACTGTGGGTGACTTCAAAGCAATGCCTGTACTCCCTGGAGGAGGGCCTCAAAAACCTGGACAAACGATTGTGTCTTTTACCACATTAATTGTGTGCTTTGAAGATTTCTACACTTGTGTACACCTTGGTAAAGTCCTCTTTGGAATGTGTATGTTCAGCAAATACTGGGTATGCAGAGAAACAGGCTACAGGGAAGCCACAGTGCTTTAGCAAAGTCTCAGTCTGACTAGAAGCTGCTAGTGTTAACGCTGATGGCCAGCGCACTAGCAGCACTGGGAGTCTATGAGAGCTGGTTCAATGATTTCAGTGTTCTGTGTTCCCATCAACTACTCCTTTGCATGCTACTCTTCTTTTTTATTATTTTTTTTTTTGTCCCATAGTTCTGCAGTCAGACTGTTCTCCTCTAAGTCATCACCACTGACTTTGTTGTAATATTGCTGATCCTGAATTCTTTCCTCAGGCAGAATTCCTGATAATTTCAGTTGGTGTTTTAATTATGTAAGAACTTCTGACCAAATAAATCATGCCTGATACAGGAAAATCCCACACAATGTCTAAACAACTCAGAACAAGGAGAGTTTCCTTTGTACAGAATTGCAGAGGTGGTTTTTCAGGCCAGTGAAGTGCAGAAACAGGACCTCATGCTAGTGATGAGGGAGTATAAAGCTCATCCTGGTATCAGAGGGAAATGTGATCTAGTTACAGCTGAGAGGAGAGAAAATCAGATGAGTCCTTCTCCAGAAATATTGTCCCTGTAAAGTACTAAAAGTGTTGGGTTTTTCCTCCAAATTGGCTGCAGTATTTATATTAAAAAGAAACTTAATATTAGATTGTCTGGCAAATTCACTGTAACAGATTCAGGTGCCTGCAAGTGTAGGTCTAATTGCTTTGATCTTCTGGTTGTCTATACAGAATCAAAAAGCAAAGAGCTGTACCCTGTTTCTTCGGAACTATCATTTCAGAAGACAGAAAAAGAAAAAACCATTAACTCACCTGCAGAAAATCAGCTCTCAGGAAGGAGGATGGCAGTGCTGAAGTAAGCACTTCTCTGCTGGGGACAAGAGAGAGACTAACCTGATAAAACTATCACTGACATTATCTAGCATGAAATTCTCCCAGATGTTAGCAGCAGGAGATCAATGAAAGACAGGCTGTAATTGACAATACACTTCTCACACTATCCTCTCACATAATTTGTATGATCCAAGCAGAACTAACTCATTTTCTATTCACTTCTGTGAACACAAGTGAGGCAGAGTAAACAATCAAGTGGACTATTCCATGCCAGGTGACAAGCTCTGTTTCTTTTTTCTTTTCAAGTGGCTGTTCATTGAGCTTTTTATGGTATTTCAGAGGTCATACAGGCTGCGCAGAATAATAAAGCCACTGATAAGAAAGAAGCTTGTGTCCTCATTCTCCTAACACCATGAGACTGAAGAAACAGAGCTATGGCTCTCAATTTAATTGCTCTTCTAGAAGGGTATTTATTTTAGGTTTCTGTTCTGAGGAACCATTTTGAAATCTGGATAAATTTCATGCCTAGAACTACTTACTTTTCTTGATATCATATGAGTAAAGTTCTGAACTAGAGTATACCCTGTGACAAATAATGTCCTAGTAATTACGGGTGGGGATTTTCATGCAGTGACTGATGATGCCTTGGAAATGAGCCATGGCACAGTGCATTCAGAAGCTAAGCTATCTAAATCCTTGCAGACCTCATTTATGCTTTTGGGAATATAGGACAGGTGTGGCAGTTACTAAACCTGGATACTTGAGAATTCACCTCTTATTCCCAGGTGTGGACCATTAATTCTCGCTCAGACTTGTTCAGTTCTAACAAGTCTCTTTTGAGCCAGATTTTATATGTGCACATATACACACACAGTACACAGCACTTTCAATCTGTTTATCTACTTTGGTTTTGCTCACCTTTAGCTATGCCTCACCTTTCCTAACATTTTACATACACATGGCAGCAAACTCTAATATTGATCAGTAGCAGTCTACAAATCCCTGTCACAGTCTGCAGATACCAGAAGACTCACAGTTTCCATTGTTTAGTACAATCACTAAAGAGTATCAGGTAAAACTCAAGCCAAACCCCAGTGAAATTCACAATAGCTACACTGATTTTAATTGGATCACTAGACATCAAAGCAAAGGCAGAGAACGCTCAAACACAGGTTGATAAAAAACTGTGAAATCCTGTAAAAAACTGCAAAGGAACATGACACTCCTTTTTGTTAGATGCTCTTCCAGAAATCTCAGCACTTTGGGGCAATGTGACACACCTAGAGCCTCCTCCCAGACCAGGCATCTTCAGGGACACACTTGATATTTTCAAACTCAAATACTTACAAGAAAGCTTTTAGCTCCATATTCTAGTATTTCTATAGAGGATCACAGACAGTAACTCCAACTGCTTCACTCACTTTGAAGGGACTTGTGACTACTGAAGACTAATCTATATGTGGTCACCTTTATTTACTTAAAATACATTGGTTATCTTCTAAGCAGTCCTCTGGAATACTATGAAAAGAGGGGATGACATATGTTAAATTTTGGAAAAGCACACTTTTTGTGACAATATTTTTACACGCAGAGGATAATCACAAGATGGCAAAGGATTATTCAGGGCAATGAGACAGCCTTCTGCTTCCAACTCTCTCTAGATGCCACTGCTGTGGTGATAACCCTTCTCAGGTCAAAGTACCATCTTGGGTAATGAAACATTAATACTGGGAACCTGAGCGGGTTTGGCTTGAAGCACAAATTCCTGACAGAGTGAGGGATAAGCATATGCTGGGTAAGAGTTTCACTACAAAATATATATATTATCAACAAGCATTTTGTAGCTATGAAGAGAAAAACCTCTGATATACAACTGTTAAAGAACCCAACCTACTAACCAGACTAGCATATAAAAAAAGTGAAACTTGTAAAAATGGTCACCCCTTTAGCTATGCAGCTGGCTAAAAGTTTCTGATTAATAATAAGTTTAGTTTCCCGATAATGGCATAAAAAGACAATATGACAATTAAGGAACTAAATCTTGGGGCAAAACTAAAACATATTCTACATAGATGATACCAGTCCATTAGGCATGAAGTGCCAATATCCCTGTTAAACCTGTAAAGGAAACAGGAACAGCTGTAGCTGGAGAGCTGTGTGACATGTAACATTTACAGAAGCAACAGTTTGGGTTTCTAGTAAAAGCTATTATTGATATATTAATTTTCTCAGGCACTGTAAGGTTCCTGTAGTAGCCAGATTCATTTTGCTGACACCCAACAGCTGCTGAATATCGAAGGAACAGCTCTTCTTTTGTTAGTGTTCTCCATTTGAGGAACATTCCCTTTATTCTGCTCATGTAATTGAGTTAAATCTCTTTTCAGAAACCAGTATGAGATATCCAGATATCTGGATTATAGATATCCAGATCACTTTAATATTTTGATAACTTCAAATAATAGAAGTAGTACTGGGAGATGCAGAACTAGAAACTGGAAATACTTAGTTGCAAGACTTATTAGCTGCATAGAGAGGAGGAACAAAGGCTTTGGATTTTTCCTGTAAATGAACTCCAGGCAGTGTTACAATAAAGTGGATGTTTGCTATTAGCACAGAATGGCTCCTTTCTTTACTTAGTATTTTCCAGAACAAAAGTGCTGCAACTTTCCAAGGCTATAGTGAGTCAGTGCTAGAATTAGAAGTACAATCCTGAAATAGCGGTCACAACTAAGCAATGTTTCCTCTGCTTTCTCTTCACCTATACAAAAAGGCTACCTCTGGCAAATCACCTATTAATAGACAAATTTCTATCATTTAAATTATTAAATTTGACTGAAAAAAACCTCTCAGAAATTCCGTGCTTAACAAGTATAAGCTTTTTCAAACAAATTAAGAGAGGTATTCATAATGCTTTTTCTTTCTGAATTTTATAAATTTGAAATAAAACCAGATTCCTAGTAAATTAAACACAGCAATCCTGCTTTCCGAAGCTTTTATAACCTCAGCTCTGCAAAACTTAGATTTCTAATAGGGTTTTGGTCTCATCATAGGTCAGTCCTGAATGTGAAATGTAATTAATGTGATTCCAAAATGCAAGGGCTTTTAAGAGAAGGGAGTTTTGCCATAATAAGATTAGGAAAAAACCTCTACTACAGATTTTAGATTCTGGGATATTCCTGAATAAATGTAATCTACTTGGTGATCATAAAGAATGGAGTAATATTCAGAGAGTCTTTCTAACTAGTTTTGAACAAATCTATGTTAAGTGAATAGGGATAGCAGTTACCATTAAAAGCTTTTGTTTTATTGTAATGTCAAGCATTTGCATTCAAATACATAAGTACATTGTATATCACAGCCTGAAGTTGTGTGGTTTTACCTAAGGGGCCTATTTATTTCCATATATATGCATTTCCAAATATATATACAAATACATTTATTTCCTCTCTTCTAAATCACTGGAAAGAATATGACTGACTCCTCATCTAGAAGAAATCAAAGGCATAGACGTTAAATCAGAGAGAAAAACTACACAGTAGCATTGTATGTGAAAAGTAAACCTTTTAACAGCAACATGCGAGTCAGAGATTAAAAAAAAAAAAAAGCCAACAAAGCAGGCTTATCCATGAGGGAAACAGAGGCGAATAATAGAATGTTTACAGAAAAACATATTTTAAGTGTAGGCTGTACCAGGGTGTTTGTATGGTTTTTGTTTTAGGACAAATATTTGCCTGTGAAGATAGAGGTAACACACAAACAGTGGAATCAGAAACAACAGAAATGATTCAGAGGCAGAACAGTTTTCGTAGTGTAAGTGCAGGCTGCAGAGAATTCTAAAATTTTTCAAAGTGTTAAGGGAACACACTAAGGAATAAAGAGGGACATTTACCCCAACAGGCTCCTCTCCCCTTTGTATTTGCTGCCTCCAATTCCCACAGTTTCTATTTCCTCAGTAGCCTTCCTGCCTCTGTGATTTGCTGCAGGTTACTTGAAGATGCTCAATACCTATGTAATTTTTTAAGGACTAAAGTCTAAAGAATCATGAGACAGGACTATGCAGGTGACAGTAAGATACTATTACAATATATACTATAGTCATATTGTTAGACTGTTGCTATAGAAACACAACCAGCATCACAGTGAAAAGGACTCCAACCCATCAGGGACCAGCCTGCTTGAAACACCTGGCTCCAGCTCATGTGTAAATAAGCAGGAAAAGTGTGTATTTCAATGCCACACCTCAAGAGCAGCTATCCATATATTTCTGTGATTACTTTTTAGATTGTTTCCATCATATTCTATTTTACTGTAATACTGTGAGAAAAAAACCCCACCATCCTTCAAACACTGGAGTACACTGTGTGACAGCTTTCCCACAAGATACAGTGTGAACCAAGCGCTTTACGTGCACAGAATTATGTGAGAGCTTTAATGTTTAAAATCATCAGACTCTATAAGTTGCTCTACATTTTATTTTTTTCAGCCTTCTTTGATGAGGATTAATGAATGAATGGTTATAAAGTGCTCTAAAATCCTAGGAAAGCACTTTAAGCGCACACATTTACTTAACTACTCTGAGTAAAGGATAATGTTTAATGCTTACCCGGAATCTATAGACGGATGAGTCACTGTCACAGAATGCAACAATTTCAACTGAGAAACAGAAAAATATTAGAGATGCTAAAGCAAATACTTGTTGACTGACAAGGAGAAGTATCTGCATGGTAAAGAGCTGAGTAAAACTGTTTGCTTAGACTAATCTTCAGAATTTTTCCACAGGGCTTTACAAAAACAAAAACCCCCCCCAACATCAGCCAGCTATTGGAAAGAAAGAAAAAAAAAAAAAAAAAAAAAAAAAAAAAAAAAAAAAAAAAAAAAAAAAAGGCAAATAGAAATAACATCTATGTTACAGAGCTCTGCAACTGTGTTTACAAATCTTACTCTTCTCACTTTTGTAGACAAAACATTTGCCAAGCAGGTCTGTGTGCAAAACTGGAGTAGCATAGAGATTGGTACTTTTTCCTCACTACCATTTTCACTGTCTGCATACCTAAATTTTTTTAAAACTTCCTTACCTTATACACTTCCGATTTTCAGAACTGCCCACTGCAGCTATGCACACCTATGTATCAAAGTATTTCCCGTTCAAAGAGCTATAAAAAACATCCTGGGCACATACAATCTAAGAGATCTGAGCATATATATTTATACTGCACTTATTTAGGCAAAACTCGGGTGATGGAAACCAAACTGCTTGGAAAATATTAAAGGCCAAAAATTTTTCTACAAAAAAGTGGAATATTTTATAATAACAAACATGTTACTAGTGAATGACTGCATAATTTTCCTATGAATATTTAACTCTGTGATCTAGATGTTTCTTAATCTGCCAGCCTTCAGTTTGTTTGGGTTTATTTTTTTTTTTTATTAAATATGTTTAAAAAGGGTAACTAACAATGTATTTGAAATTTCAGCATTTGGCATAATTTCTGTTGTCAGAGAACACCTAAAATTTTTATTCAATGTTTTTGGTATTCCTTCCACCCTATCTCACAACATCCTACTGAGGCAAACCACACTGCAGCTAGATTGAGATGGAAATACACCGATAGCTGCTAATTAACAGCCCAGAAACAACTAAGAGATGCCAATCAGTACAGAAACAACACGATCTCCTTCGATGCCTGTGGGGCACTGGTCAACTTCGTGCCAGCCACCCCCGAAAGCACCCAGCCTGGTCCCGACGGGTGGGAAGGCAGCAGCGGCCTCAGGAGGCCCGGGGTGGCCTCTGCCCTCACTACGCGTGGACGGGGATGAGCTGCCCGCGCTGCCTGCGAGAAGTCGCGGGGGCAACACGGCCCCGGCTTCTTCATCTCCGGACGAAGGCAGAAAGAGGCGCAGGGCCCGCCGAGAGGAGCCACCCGGTTCTCCGGCCCAGAGCTCCCCACGGGCCCGGAGAGACGCGACCGCCTTGCTCCGCATCCCGCCAACCCCCGAGACCTCTCGACGCCTCCTCCAGCTCACTGCTCCGCTAGAGCGGTGAAGATGGCGCCCGCAAGCCGGGCTCTAGGGACACGCGTGGCCGTGCAGCTCGTTTCACCCCACCCCGGCGGCGGCAGCAGGGGCCCAGCCAGAGGCCGAGTCACGCCCCGCGCCCGCTGGGCCCCACCGCAGCGGGCGGAGCCAGCACCACCCCGCACGAGCTGCGCGCGGCCCCCGCAGGACACGCACTGTCCCCGCGGAAGAAAAACAGGAGGCTCTTCCACGGCCTCGCCCTTTAAGAGCCCCGGCGGCCCGATTGGCCGCGCCAACTGCCAATCGGGGCGGCTATTGCATCATCCCGCGGCCGGGGGGGCGGCGATTGGCGAGGGGGCGGGCGGGTGTCGCAATCGCCGCTCGCCCGCACGCTGCGCGTTAAAGAAAGAGGCTCGGGCCCGGCCCGGCCCCTCCCGCTGCTGCCGCCGCCCGCTCGCGCCGCCACAGGTAAGCGTGGGGGGCGGCGGTCCGGGGCTCGGGGGGACGCGCCGGCCCTCGTCCGCCTCCCGCTCGCCGTGTCGCGGCGGGCGCCGCGCATGGGAGCGCATGATGCAATCGCCGGGCGGCCCCGGCTCCCCTCCCCTTCCCTCCCCCAGTGAAGTCACGGCTTGGCAGCGCCGGGCACCCCCGCGCCCCGCACAGGCGGGGGGAGGAGGAGCGGCGCGGTCGCGGCCGGGCGGCCCCCGGGGCGCAGCCCGCCGGGGAGGGCGGTGGCGGCGCCGCCACAGGCCCGCGGGGGAGGGGAGGGGCGGGCCCCGTTCCCGGGGTGGCTCCGGCCCCGCCGAGCCTCCCCGCCCCGCGGACGGGGCAGCGGGGCCGCGCCAAAGCTCCTCCAGGTGGTTTTGACAGCGGTCCCGGGCGGTCGTTACGGCCGTTAACGAGCGTACCTGGCCTGGGGAAAGGGCTGCGAGAGGCGCTCAGCATCCCGCCGGTGCCTTCACCCCGCTGCCCGGAGCTCCAGGGATCCCGGAGCTGTCCTGATCCTCTATCAAGTGTGTTTTAATAACTAGCATTTTGCTTTTTAAGCTTCTCAGTGGAGTTTTCAGGGTCTTGACAAATCTTTCTGGTTCGCAGCAAATTTGTATCGTTCCAGATGCAGCTCTCAAAGCGGATCTGGCATGAAAAGCTTGACGTTGGTTTTAGCTCTGACACCTGGTGGGAAATAGCAGTGATTAAGGCAACCCGGTAATCCCCGTAGTAATAGTGCCATGCTGTCTTTAATGCCTCTCCAGAAAGTAAAGAAATTGCTAATTTGAAAAATTTCAGGATTTAAGGAATTAGCTAATCTCTAGAAATAGCTACCTGCAGTATAATCCAAGAGACAGTCAAACTGATCCCCTCCTTGCCCCCTGGCATCTGGGATTGTTTGTGATTCTGTCATCAACACTGCTAGCCTGCAATTAAAATACATTCTTCAGATGTTCTGAGTACAGTTTTTTAAGGACGTTGGGTTGTGTTTTTCTGGTAAGGTGTATGAAAAAAAATGGAAGTTCTGAGAAAAATGTGAGAAAGTGATGTTGTCAACTATGGCAACAGATGACAACTCTGAGTTAACAAGCCTCAAAAAAGTTGTTGTCGAGCCCTCAGTATGTGAGAGTTGACATCAGCTCTGAGTAACTTGCCTGTGCGGGAAACCATGCAGGAGTGAGCCCTCCTTGGAGTCTTACACTGTCATTCTTTTTACAGGGTCATTTGCATTTAGAGTCAGATCCTACTAGGGTATTCCTTCTGAAGTCAGAGGGAAGGGAGGCCACCTACTGCTGCTATATTTTGACTGATTTTGTGTTACCAGAAGACAGCTGAGTGAATTTATGCATTAAAGTCATCCTGACTAATGATCTGACTCAAATCACATCTCAGAAAAGAAGCAAAGTGCTTTATATTTTTCACTTTTAAGTTAAGAAAAACCCAAAACAAAAACTAACAAACCCAAGAACGTGATTTAATTAACAAATTAAAACACATCTTTTTTTTTTCCAAAACAAACATTTAGAAGCTTAATTTAAATTTATTTTTTTTTTTTTTTTTTTTGTGAAAGCAAAGATAATAAAAGCCTTGATTTGCTTGGGAGGCTCTGCAGTCCCTGAGGAGCGCTGTCAGTAAGAAACGTCTCTGCCTGTGAAGACACCTCCGAGTTACCAACTATTATGCTGTAGTGGGTGGTCAGTTGGTGGCTCAACAAGAGAACTAGGCAGTTCTAACTGGCCACTGGAAACACTACCATGTGCTGGGTGGAACCAGCCTAGGGCTGTCACTGAGCTCAAGCTAATGAGCAGCTTTATGGGAACAAGATGGTCAGAAACTGGGCTGGCTCTCCAAGGAGCTGCAGCCTGCTGTGCTGGGGTTGTCACCCATTCACAGGAAACCTGTCTGCAGAGAGGAGCAGAGCAGCTGCTGCATTTGTGTGGCATGATGTCTGAGAAGTGAACTCTTGAGACCTATCTGCCTCCCCACCCTCCTGGCTTCTCCCAGTTACTGCGTCCTTTACCTCACTAACCCTTCTTGAGAGCCCCTTCTGTATGTCTGGTACCTGCTGTCTTGTTTCACTGCCTGTTCTGAGCATGTTGCACTCAAGAAGTAGTTATTTGATACAAAATGGATCAGTTCCACTGGGAAGGAATTGAGGGAAATCTGTTCTAGCAGGGTTAGAATGCTTGCTTGAGAGATGTGACATTGGTTGGTCTTATTTATCTGCACATAGCTGTGTACTGCCCAACTAAAAAAATCCATTAAAATTTGGATTTATGGTACAAATATTTTTTTCTTTGAATTACAGGGGAGTTTGATAAGAGATCTGAAGGAAATGTTGAAGCAATACTAAATAGTCTTGATAGCATAGAGAGAAATAGCACATGGAACCTGGTGATGTGAAGAAACTTGTTACAGGTCAGGTGGAGTGCCTTCAGGGGCAGGAGCCACCCCTTCCTCTGCAGTATCTCCTGAAGCCCAAAAAGCAGATTTGAAAATGGTATGGGTTGTTTCACTGGGCTGTCCAGATGGTCAGCAAGCACTGTGATGTGTTGAGATAGAGGGGACAGGAGAGTGGTCTGCTGAAAAGATGCCAAGAATTAGTGGAAAAAATAAGTTGTTAGAGGTGATCTAGCAGAGCTGTATACTCTGAGCTCTACAGCTCAAGTACTGAAAAATGAAATTGTGCTCCAAGAGGGCCACAGACTCACATCTTGACTACAAGTGCCTGTACAGTCACACATGCTCAGCTACTACAACTAGCCCTGACAGTCTAACATTAAAGCCAAACTTACTAGGCTTTTCTGTGAATTCTACAGAACCACACTCTGCAGCTGCATCTTGTTCTGGTTTTCTCATTATGGACACAAATTTGCAATTCATCTAGCCAGTAGAATTTTAACCTTTTTAATGATACTCTAGCAGAAGATAAAACAGCAGCTCTGCCTGCTGAGAAAAACCACACTAAACAGCTGATGAACCCGTGAGTTTGGAATGACCAGTGACACACAGCAGCTTGTTTACAAACATCTCACCAGATCATCAGCTAGATGTGGATGTACAGTCACCCATCTCCTGTGCTGCTACTGGTGCCAGCCGTAGTGGGTAGTTAGCATTGCCCGCTGCTAACTTCAACTGCTTGCTTTCCCAGTGGGTCTCCTTGAGGATGAGTAAGGAGGATGCTGATGCAAGTGTTGTGACACTGCATGTGTATGTGTGACAGAGCACAGGCCTGCACTGCTGCAGTGCAGTCTGACCTTGGACTACGACTGGTTTATGCTAGTTGGATACTTCAGTGTGTCAAGACATCAATGCTCATTTGTCTGATCACCGACTACTTTTCACTCCTGGAGCCTTAACTAGGTGTTTCAGGAACTTAGAACAAACCTGTTGCCCTTACCCTCTTCTCTCCAAAATTCTCTTCCAGACATTTAGGTCATCCTGTGAAATGGAAAGAGAAGGGGAGCAGCTGCTAGCCTTGCCAGGGCTGTGTCCCTGCAGCAGCTGTGGTGGAGTCCTCCTTGTGCCACCGGTAGGGTTAGGAGCAGGCTGACCTCAGCAGTAGGAGAACATGTCAGATGAGAAGGTGTCCTGCTCATCAGGTGTGTTTCTCTGCTGAAAAGGAGAATGGACAGTGACTGCTGCACAAGCAGCAGAGGGAAATGTATTTTGTGGACAAGTCAGCTATGGTTGCTCTCTTCCTATGGGTGGCAAGAGACTCAGCTTTGCCATGTAGTGATTCTTATGTTGCCATCACCTTGTGTTCCTGTCCCACCTGCTTGTTTCAGTACCATTAAAGTCTTAGCTTGTATTAGCTTGCTGGGGCTTGAAGGGGTTACTTTAATGCCATTCAGTTGCAGCCTTTGCAGCACACTACCATTTTATTTTTCCACTCAGTGAGACCTTAAATCAGTCATCAATTTGGGCATCATCATCAAAAGCAAGTACTGTAAGATGATGAAGGAAAAGTGGACAGCCTGAGCATCTCCACTCAAAAGAAGAGAAACCATGGAGGAAATTTGTGCATGTGCACAGAGGGATGGACTAAAGAGGACAAGGATCAAGTACTTCTGTTGGTCAAGAGTCAGGCTGTTAATAGGTTTAAGCTGCAGAAGGCAAACTCCAGTCTGAAAATTAAGGAAATTATATAACTGGAGGAAAAGTTAGACAGTGGAACATGTTGCCAAGACAGAGGTTGTGAAACTGGAGATATTCAAGGCTAGGCTAGACACCCGTCCATCAGGGATGGCTTTGGAATAACAGTAAAGCCAGTGAACAGTGCAAACAGCTTGACTAGATGACCCAGTAACAATCCCTTCCAATCCAAGTATGTTCAGGAGGGTTCTCAAACATAGTTGGCAGCTTGTCCATTTCCAGCACAGTAGTCACGCGTTATTGCCAGGCATAACCATCAGTTACCTTATGCTAAAGCCAGTGATGTATAAGATCACAGCTGAAGCCAGCACCTTTAATAGCATTGTTTTTTTCCTACTAGGTACACCTTGCCCTGAATCCATGTGAAGGCCTGTTGGAAACACCTCGAAACGAAACAGTTTTCGGTCTCCTAATACATTCTGTTGTGTTCAAGAAGAGTCTGTCCAAATGAGCAAGACATCCCAACAGAACACTGCTACAGATGCGAACGGAGTCAGCGTGATTCACACCCAAGCACACACCAGTGGTTTGCAGCAGGTTCCTCAGCTGGTGCCTGTCAGTCCTGGGGGTGGGGGCAAAGCTGTGCCTCCCAGCAAACAGGGCAAGAAAAATTCCTTTGTGGATAGAAACAGTGATGAGTATCGCCAGCGCAGAGAGAGAAACAACATGGCAGTGAAAAAGAGCCGGTTAAAAAGCAAGCAGAAAGCACAAGACACACTGCAGAGAGTCAACCAGCTCAAAGAAGAAAATGAACGTTTAGAGGCAAAAATCAAGCTCTTGACCAAGGAGCTGAGTGTACTGAAAGACTTGTTCCTTGAGCATGCACACAATCTCGCAGACAATGTGCAACCTGTTGGCACTGAAACCACCACAACAAATCCAGAGAACAGTGGACAGTAGACACTGTTGCAGCCTTTTGAAATGAACTCTCAAGGTGCAGCCCATCTGCAACACCCATGCAGTAACCAAGCAAAAACTCTGTTCTTTTATCCACCATTTTGTGGAGATTTTCTTCTCTTTAGGTTTAACACTGAAGATTTGATACAAATAAACCAGAAATTGCTTAGGGTATTTGTTTTACATATTTTTTCTCCTCAAAAATATTTTATCTAATAAACGCAGGTCTAAATTAATAGTCAACATAGTCAAGCTTAGCATTAGGGAAATAGCATTTTCACAAAAAATGTTCACTTCTTATATTTTGCATAGTGGGAGGATGGTTCACTGGAGTATCAGAAACTCATGGTTGGATACAATGTCTTAAATACCTTTTTGTGTATTTAAGCCCTTGTTTTTTCCGTTACATATTGCAAAACTGCAAAGGCCTGCAGAGGGGTTTGCTTTTCCTGTTTGCTGGACTACTTTAAATCTGTAGAGTAAGTCCTGTAAAGCACCACTTAAATCTTTCCTATACAGTTATAGGTAATGGGGAGAGTGTAGTCATAGTGAGCTGGGATGCTTACTGGTGTTCTCTAGAAAAATAGCAATATGCTATGATGATACATTGGCTTTTGGCTTCCAGATGGCAAAAGAGTCTGAAGCATCATGTACAAGAAGAAAAGAAGCACACTGACAAAGCCTTTTAAACAACCTGTCTTCACATTGCTCACATGGTGGCTGGGGCCTTATGAAAACAAGATTTTGGTTTCCAAAAAATGTTGAAATGCAACAAAAACTGTGCTCTGCAAAGCTGAATTCTTGTTGGGGTGCAGGTATCAGGAAGACCAAAATGTTCAGCTTGGCTAAGCATCTGTTCAGCCAGAATGTATGGGTCACGGCTCCTTTACATTCATCTCTATTTTCATGGCTGCTCAGTAGCAACTAAGATCTTAACAGAAATTCACAGTGATCTTAAAAATAGATGGCCCTAGTTTGAGTAATGGATTCAGTGGAATTTCTATAGCCATTATACAGTTCTGTGAAAGAGTATCTTTGGTCTTGTTTTATTTTCATAAAAGTTTTTCTATAGAAACTTTTTTAATGCTAGTGCTAAGTCTTTGCCATGATGCACAATGCAGTGGTATGTACTATATTGAGGACTTAAACAATAAAAGCAGGAGATTTGATGTAACCTTAATTTATTTTCAGTTTAAAATATTTCATTGATGGTATGATTGTGTTACATTTAACCTGTGTGTCTGGTTATTACACTGTCTTAATTTCCCTCCTACACTACCTTGTTTTCCATAGATAAATTTGTAGGATGCTTATTTGCCTTGTATCTGAACTTAGAAAGAGAATGCGGACACCATCTTTATGAAGATGCTGTTAGACAATGAAACCGTGAAAAGTTCTTTTTGAATTTAAACTTTTAATACCTGCGGAAAACTTTTATGGATTGTTTTGGATTATGATAGTCTTTTTACAAAGATAGTTTTTTTGGTTCTAGCTGCAGCTTAAGTAGGTAGGGTTGAAATACCAGAAGCTAATAAAAACCTTTTGCTTCTAATGCTGGTCTTGCTTTTCTTGTCCTTTTCTGTTTCTCTCAAATGCATATGTACCTGCCTTAAGCAGTTATCTTTGAGAAAAACCTGCACCAGTCTCCATTCTTATCTTCCACTCAGGTTTTTAGTCAATGAGAAGAATGAGAAATTCATTCCAGCTTTGGCTGAATTGCTGATTTAACAAAAAAACTACAATGAAAAAGATTGACCTGAGCTCATCTCAGTTGTTAACTATGCACCTGCTCTGGTGCAGAAGGCAGCAGCTAGGGAGGAAAGGCAGGAGCGAGTCTCCTCCCTGGCTGTGAGCTGGGACTCTGTTGTCCTGTAGTTGCTTTGACAGGCTGATGGGGGATCTTCCCCTAAATAACTGAAGAGGGTCTCAAAATCTCTCATGTTTGGTTCTGATTTTGGTGAATATGATATCTTAAGTTTCTCTGAGTGGGTGTAATGCTCTTTCTGATGCTCTGGAGAATGATTTCTCCTGTTAATCCTGACAGCTCCAATGCCACTTCCTTCTTGTTTGAAACAAGCCCACTGAGTTACAAAGTCATTTGTTTTGCACAAGGATGTTTCTGGCTTAGCGGTCTCCGTGCTTGCTTTGTTTGCCTAGGGAAGCATGGAGGCTGTGGGCAGCACTTCACATGGGAAGCCATGGACAAATTATTTTAAATCTGCCCTTGGTGAGTTTGGTGACAAGAAAGGCATTAGTCTATTTTTCTAAGCCCCCTCCTGCCAAAATTGCTGAGACCCTCAAGGAGCAAAGGCGGTGACCGCAGCAAGCTGCCATCTTGCCCTTTCACTGCAATGCAGGGGAGAACACCCACACCTAGGTGACTTTGACAGTTCTCTCTTTGTCCTAACGAAAGGCTGGAATAAGTGCACAACTACACTAGAAAATTTCAGTGTAGGCTTATATAAAATTAAGGTTTTCCTTTTGACATTTTTCTTAATGGCTGCAGTCTGTAACAGAAGGAGTGTGACAGCACTGTACTTTTCACCAAGAAACCTTACTCCTGTTTTCTCACTGTACCACTAAGAACAGGACTTCTCCAGTCTCCACAAGCAGAAGGAGACTCTACCGCTTTATACCCTGTAGCTGCAGCAGCATAATTGGCATGGCAGATAGATCCAGAGTGCATCCAATCCCAGGAAGCAGATGCAATTTAAATACATCAGTTCAGAACTGCTCAGACCTTTCTAAACACACAAAATTGCTCAACACAGCACACTCTTTTTGTTATTTTGGTGCCACTCTATTTGAGTCTGTTTGCACCAGGGGGAATAGGCACTTGGGAAAACATGATAGCTAACAGTATAAAATATCCTAATATAGTCAAGAAGAAACTTTGCCATAACCTGTATTTTTTCCCCCCACTAATATATTGAAAGTGCATTAAATATCACTTCACCTCTTTTTAAAAGCTGACTTCCCTGCCCCGCCCCATACTAATGTAGAAAAATAAGTTCTAATTAGTTTTTTGGTTGAATGGATAAATATTATCATAATTAAAGAAGAGACTTCTGGAAGGAAGGATGAAATTTATATTCATCAAGCTCACAGGCCTGATGATGAAGGAAAATGGGAGATGGTGCCATCCCAGACTGAAACACATCCATGTCTCGGGCAAGTAAGACAAGAGAGAAGGCGGTTACATGAGCTGGAGTTCTCCCCCAGAACTGGCAGCAGGGTTTGTTCGCTGGTACATGTCAAAGCAGAACCAGTTCTGCCTCCTACAGCACAGCAGATTGCCCAACCTGTTCTGCAGGATCAGTGCCTGATATTTGCCAAGATTAATCACAGGCAGGGAAAGGCCTATTAACTAGACTGGCTCAGTTGAAACATTTCCAAATCTCTCTTCTTTTAAAACTCTGTGAAGTGTTACTTTAAAATAGTAACTGCTATTGAATCCAAGCAACAGTGGGTTTTGGAGTGCCCAAAGCAGCCACTGATCCCATGGGTGTGTTCAGAGCTTGCCACAGGAAAGCATTTGGATGTGGAGGGAACAAGGCTGAAGCCACAAAAGCACTATCTTGCACTGAAAAAAACCTCCTGAGTTTTAGAGGCAGATGAGTCCAGAGCAGGGCCAATGTAGTTTCAGTGTTCTCGTCTCTTCAAAGCCACCAAAGCAAAGCCTGATGTCCTCTGCACAGGTATTACATTTCAGAGGGATGAGACTTGTAGTCACCACAGAGGAAGCATTAGTGCAGTTGCACAAACAAACTGCTGATCTCAGCCCCTCCCTTCCTCGACCCTTCCCCTTTGCAGTTGAGACCTCTTTGCATTCATCTCTAATAAACCAACATCAAGCAATCTTCACAAAAATGTCAATAGGCTAATTTGTTAATAAACTGATGTTAAATATAAGGAGTGAAATCCCCTGAGTTGTTTCACAATGTGTTTCTTTAGCCTCCAAAAAGCAGTTTCCTATTTAGCAATGGGTCACCAAGCAGTTCTGAATAAAGAGCAGGTTCTCATCACACAGATAACCCACTTAGCAAAAACAGCATTGTGTAGAGCAACACATTTCACAATTTTAAAGGAAATTATTTCAGACCTAAATCCAATCTTGGCTGGGGGGCACAAAGTCTGTCACACAAGGGTTTTTGACACTGTCCAAGCCCACGTTGTGTTGTATGCCCCATGTAAGACAGGCACTTGTGAGCACCCAGAAGCCTGTGTGCCGTAAGTTGGTCCCATTGCCTGTGTGCCAGTTCCAAGATGTAAGCAACAGAACTGAGATGCTGAGATGGTCAAGTCAGCTGATCACAGTGAGAAAATCCTCATCTGGTTAAGTGGTAAGACCCAGAAAATTCCTGACAACCTGCTGTGGCTTCAGTTCCCCAACATGGCAGAGGGATGTTCTGAAGTGGCTTTGCAGTCAAACTGCAATGGAGCCTGAAGATCAAAACAGAGTTTTGATGTGTTCATAAAGCAGGTGAGATTCTTTTAATGTAGTTACAGCAACTAGTGCTATTTTACAATGCAAGGAACATACTTGTTCTGCAGGCTGATGAACACCTACAATAAAGAAAGGCTTCTCTAGATAATTTAAATCTTGAATAAATGGAAAATAATTGTATGATTATTATTAATACATCTGTGGTGTATCCAAATAAAATTTACATTATTTTATTCTGCACCACCTAACACTTGACAGTTAAAAATAACTCTGTCATTCTGCACAGCATATGGTGCTGAATGACCCAAAGTCCTGCAGCAAAAATACTCCTTTCTTGCCATTTCTAAGGCTCATGAACACCACAGCAGTCTACATTTTTAAGGAACTAATAGATGGGACAAAAATCTAATAAGCATCAGGCTGTGTGAGAAGAATCAGTACATCTACTACTCAGAGCAGAAAAATCTGGCTAATAAAGGGTCAAAGCTTCCAGAGAACAAATTGGTAGAAAGGTCAGCTAACAAAGTAGGAACGGGAGCAGAAGAGCATAATGATCACAAAGTTGTGAGCATAAATAATGCAAAGGATGAATTTTAATAAAAATTTCATTCTGCTTACTCCATTGACACTGTAATAAGATCTGTAAGAAAAATATAAATGTCATTATGTCCACTGAGAACAGCTGATTTTTTATGTCTTTCGCAGTACTTGTGATGAAGTTTAGAAAAGGACTTAAACTGTTAAGATTGCTGACAGCATTCAGATAATCCATTTGGTATTTTAAATCATCAACATTCAGATTTAATTTCAAGATACATCTGAGCTGAGATTTGACAGAAGTATAAGCCCCACTGATAATGCAGCAGGGTTATTCAGGTGGCACTTGGTAATGTAAACTGCTGATTTCAAGCAGCAGCATCTGAGTTACCAGGATATCAAGTGCTGAAGCCTCCTACCTTCATTTGTAATTAATGAATCATTCAGCTAATAGCCTGCCTACCTCCCCTGCTATTAAGAATTGGATGCATTTTATTTTATATGCTGCAGCATTAAATCAGAACGATGACTGATTAGTGTGAGGCAGTAAGTATCATCCTGAAGTTTATGGCTTTTGTCTGGAGAGGCTGTCAAATGCCTTGGCACTGCCTCGGCCCTCTGCCATGAAAGCCTCTATTTCTTCAACAGTGCGTGGGACACACGTTAGCAGCTCCATTCCATTGGCTGTCACTGCAATGTCGTCCTCGATCCGGACCTGTCACAGAGAACACACGGTTACCAAGATATTCCAGCTGGGGATGAGAAGCACATCAGGCAGTGACAGCAGAAAGAGCACAAGGCACATTCCAGTCTGTGGTGTTGATGCAACCCGAGGCAGGGCAACATACTGTGTGCACTGGAATTGTCCGTCATTACCAGTACTGTAGCACAGAGCTGTGTAGGGTCCAAACCCCCTTGGACCACTTGCCCCTGCCACCTTCATGGGATTACACAAACTCCATGGTGACCCCTGGCAGAGCAGCCCCACAGGAGCTGGTGGCCCTGCAGGTGACTCAGGTGTGCCTCTGTTACATCAGGTACAGCAGGGACAGGCTGAGCGAGATGCTGCGTCAGTGAGCTCATGCTGTGTAATTACATGAGGCCAATAAATCTCCATGCCCTGACACCTGGAGCAGCAAAAGGAACGTTCACGCCTGAATTTGCCTCCAGCCTTGCTAGCACACAGCTTGCTAGGGAGAGGTTCATCAGTGCCTCCTGATGCCCCATGTGCCTGCTCAAAGCAGTCCTGCTACTGAGCTGCAGTTAGCTGCTCTTTCCATTTAAACAACACATTATCTTTTCTCTAAACACAATCAACTTATGAAGAAGGAAATGCAACATGAAACAGCTTGTAGCTGACATTCAAAATATTAAACTTTGAGCTGATGAAAAGCTCTAAGCAGGTCGTCCATTCCTTTAAAAATACAGTAACTACATTTCAAATAATGCAAGGAAAAAGCAGATCCTCTCAGTTTTCCAGCTCTCGTTCTGTTAAAATGAAAAGTATGCTCCATTTCTGTTTGACTCTAATCTCTTCTTACCAGTAAATATGCCCACACAGTCATTTCCCGTTATCTTATCAGAAAAATGTTAGCAAGTCACTAAGCTGCAATAAAAGCAATTTTAGTAAGGTGTAAATCCAAGAGAACACAAACTCTGGGGACTCCCACCTTACAGTTGCTTGAATTGTTTCTGACCTCTTGACATTTTCAACTAAAAATAAAGCTGGTTAACATTTGTACTTCTGATTGCAAAATAATCCATTTGTTCAAACAAAATGAGTCATCCAGTCCTTATTAAACTGTTTAATGATGTTCTTTGCCAGATTATTTCTTTTACTTGGTATCAAGTTAAGTGTATTATAAAGCAGAATTAAATAAACAAATTTCATTGAGTTCACACATTTGATTTGGACAGCTGTAAATTTGAAAGCTGTGAGGTTCTTTACACTTGGTGTGCCTCAGACGCTGGTGCCTTGCTGCAGAAGAGGAAACCAACAACACATTGGACAACTCTATGCACTTGAACAGATTGTACCAGGATGGGGTTTTTTAATCATTGGTTTGAATTTGGCCAACCAAATAAAAAATAACCCAGGGGTTCAGAAAGACAGTTGCATTGCATCACATCTAAAGGTGCATTGTGCCCTCTACGTCACAGCAGCCCCCAGCATCTCTCCTGCTGGGTCTGTGCCTGGGTTGACTAGCCCTTGTCAAACACCTGCTGGTACCAGATGAGTCCTGCAACAGTGTCAGAATCCAGAGGACAGATCTGGTGATATGGAGAAAGCCAAAGCACCACTTTGGCAAGCACACCAGTGTAAATAGAGCTGGGCACAGCACTGATGTGGAAAGTGAAAATGTTAGTACAAAAGTAAGTTTGAGTGCAGAGGAGTAGGCCAAGAGAAAGCTTGAGCTGACAATGCCCACACAGAGACCCTCTTCCCAAGCACCACCAGCTTCACAAACCTCCATCTGCTTCAGCTGAAATTCCCTAGTTTATAGGCTACAGAGAAATATCATCCACAATTCATCTGCTTAACCAGTAAGATTAGCAAAAAAAAAAAAAGTGCTTTTCAGTTCAGTGTTTTGTGCCTTCACCAATAACTGTTCACTCTTTGCGAGGATGGCTTGGACTGACTTGAAAACAGAGCAGATGAAAGACAAAGAAGGAGAGGGAGACAGAAGAACAAGTGGTACAAGATGTCTGTCATTGCTGTGTCCTAGCTAGACCACAAGAGAAAATCAGGATGGGGAAGGAGCTAGACTAATGTGAGGAACTGGAAGATACAATGAGGTGAGACAGGACTGACAAATAATGGACAAAGAAAGATGGGGTTGTCTACGGAGTGCAGGAAGGGAGACAGTGGTGGAGGTGAGAAGGGAGACATTCTGAATAAGGAGAGAAGAGGAGACTGCTGGAGCCACCTAAGCGGGGTAACTGAGAGTTACTAACTGGGGGAGAATGGGGAAACCCACCAGTTTCAAGTGGAACATAGAAAAAACAGTATTAGTGGATCATATAATAAATCCACAGCTGTGGATTGCTGTGAAAAGCAGAAGAGCAAGCACTGCTGAACCAGCCTGCTCACCACCAGTATCTCCAAATGGTCTGTGGGGTGTAGCTGGAGACACACAGACCTACTGCACCCATGGGGCCTCAACCACCACTCCTAGGAAAGATCCAGCTCTTTTCCCAGGATCCTGTAATTCCTTGGCCTGGATGAATCTCACCTGAAATGGATACTTGTCTTAACAGAGAAGAGAGACTTTTCACTCTTAGTGCACACTTTGACTAAAAGCAACAAAACTGCAGAGGAACACAGGTTCTGCCTCTGAAAACAGGAAGAGCGAATTTTTGCATTTGCTCTTTCCTTCACACTTTCCATGCTTCACCCTGAGCTTAAAATCATCATCAGCAAGAAGCAGCTTCAGAGGACCTGCAAAACCTTCCCTACAGGAGAACCCAGTATATGGTCTTGTCTTCTGTCCAAATGGACAAAAGATGCTGGATCTGCCTGGCAAGGCTCACCGGCTTGGGACTGCCTTTCCCGGTGGGGGACAGTGGTTATGAAACTTGCTCTCAGAGCTGTCCCTGTTTGCAGGCTCTTTGTTCAACAGTGCTGCTTGTTTCAGGGCTACAGACTGGTTTGGAATCGAACACGGCTTAAAGGAACAGCAAACCGAGGTGTGGGGTTCCTCAGCAGCTTTCAAGGCACTTGAAAGGTGTAAACACCTCAGGAGAGGCTTTGCCATTTTGGTGGGAAATGGCATGCTTCAGAAAGCACTCCTGCAAAGGTGAAGTGGCCAGAAATGCCAAAACTGCCCTGAACTGCCTTTTTCTTATCAAGGGTAGTGGTATGATCTGTCTAGATAGACCCGATTGCACAACTGCCTAACGCCAGCAACAGCCCATCATGTGGCTTGACAAAATGGACCCAGCTCTGTCCCAAAGCAGGGCTGTGCAGGCAAAGCCAAGGACAGTGCAGGAGTTAAATACTAGGGCTGCTGTCAGCTACATGCACAGCCTCGCACTTTGTCCTCACTTACTAATACAGTCACGCTCCCCAGAGTCTCCTGTGCTATCTTCCAAGGGAAGAGGGTTGTAGCACTCATTCATTTCTTTTGGATGATGATATATATAAAAGGCTTTTGAGAATCAAGAAACAATTTTGGCCAATTAAATATCCCAGATTTGCACGATGACAGATCCCAGATGTGATTAAAAAAGACCACTGGTGACATGTCTCCTTTTCTTCTCATCTATTGAGCATGTGTTTGATTATGGCTGTGGAAAGCAGCAATACTATCGCTGCAAGATCTTAGAGCACGAGACTCGTCGGGGAAACGCTAACAGACGTGGGCCATGCATGCTACCCCACCAAGTAAATTAGCACACGTGCTTCTGTCTAGCCACATGTCTGTTTTAACAGCTACTTTCCTACAGAGGCAGATGCATGTGGGGGACTTATTCTGACTCAGCCACCAACTCACTGGTAATTTTTAACAGAGCAAACTTTCAACAAGCAGAGTTTGACTTCTGTATTTCAGCAGCACTGGTTAGGAAACAGAGCTGCCCTTATGGCAAACCCAGGGGCTAGTGGGTAGGCTGCAGAAGGCACTTTCCTTTTACCACGTTACACAATGGGGCAAAGCCAGGATGTCTTCTATAGTGGCTAATAGGCTCTGTGCTACATGGTGACTCTTTCTCATCCCATGCTGCCAGTCTTCCCTCCTCCTGTTCACAAGCAAGTCCTCGTGTCAGGCTCGCTTAATTTTATAGCTCCACATATAAACATTTTATAAAAGAGAATGAAGATTAGTAGGGTGAGGCTGTAAGTTCTATTAGACCAACTGATATGGTTGGAAAAAGAAGTTTCAGGCACACAATGCCTTCACTCAGGCTTAAAAAGAACCAAAAAACTGTAAGCTAAATACAGGTTAGAAACAACTTATCATACTTTAACCTAATTATGTTAATTAGACAATTTAAGAGCAAAGGGTTAAGGAAGGTTTAGAGTCTGGTTTTGGGATGCCTACAACTACCACTTCTCTTTGGGGACCTTTAAAGAAAGCTATATATTTCATTATGACAACTGCTTTTCTATGAAAACTTTTCAAAAAAATGCTGTGTATTATTATCATTGCTACACAATATGAAATGTTAAAAAGCAGATAAGCATAACGTTTATTGCCTAGTAAACTATTTCAACTCCACAATGCACAATCACCATAAACCCAGAAACAGAGCTCAAGCTTCTGAAAAATAAAAATCAGCACAGAGACAATTGCACACCTCTGTGAAACAAAAGCAATTAAATATCCTGCTTTTTATTTGGTTTAACATTTGTTCCTGAGAAGGGAAAGTACTACAGTTTTGAAAAATACTGTAATACTAGTGAATCTTCAATGTCCTGGGCTTGTAGATCTACTGAACTTTTAAATGAGAAAATTCTGCAAATGAAACAAAGTAATGTATTTTAACATTTATCTGTCTTTCAGCATTTTCTCTAAGTTGCAGAGAGTTTTCACATATTACATATAGTGCTACTTCTACAAATCCTAGGGAAAAATAAAGCCTGAACAGAGACTGAATATTTAAGGCCAAAAAAAGATTGAACGGTTTTACTGAGTGGTTGAGAAAACATCATATGAACAGCATGAATCAGTAATCAGCTTATGAAGAATAGAAATGTTAAACCCTAAAGGGCGGCATTTGGAGTTGGTATTTCCCCTTCCCTGAGGAATCGGCTGCTTTTCCTGAGCAATACGTACAGCCATATACACACCTTCATTTGCACACCTATGTTTATTTATGACAGCAGTGTGGGCAGAGTCCACGCAGAGCAGAGGAGCCCCGGGAAGGGCACAGCGCCAGCACCCAACGGCACCACTTGCCCCACAGAATGTATGATCTTGGCAGAATGGAACTCTGTTTTGCAGATGCAGGACTGACATACACGTGACTGGGTAACCTCCCCAAACCAGCCGAGGGAGCTTGTGAAGGACTGAATTTAATGGCTGTCAAGTGGAGTCAAGGGCTTCAGGCAAGGCAGCCCACACTCTCAGATGCAGATCCCCTAGCTAAACTTCTTGCCTGCCTCTGGGAGGATCTGCATTTGCCCCAGAATAGCTCTTGTTTTGGAAAAGCCCAAATTACGAGGCTTCTGAGCATCAGTTACAGCCACAATGTCTGGGCGTCTCTGTTACCGGGGCACAGGAAAGCTAAGTATGCGCAGGAGCTGCACCGGTGCCACCAGCACCCGCCCCACAAGCAGGCAGCAATGCAGAGCGGGTGAGGGCCAACCTCATGGCAGCTCTCATTCTTTCCTGCTCTTGCAGCTTTCAGACTCTCTTTATGGCTAATACCAGGCAGCATAAATTACAATAAATGGCTACAGTCTTGCTCTTTTGGGCACAGCAAAAGAGCTTCTCTTCTCACTGCAGAGACTTGTCACAGTTGAGAAAATTATCCAAAGCCCAAGAAGACATTAATTCAAGGTGAATTCATTAAAACCCACAAATTCCCTGTGAGGATAGTCCTACTCAAAATTACAGTGGTGTTACTTTGGTTAATATAAGTTCATTTTTGAAGTGAATTAGACTAAACCAAACCAAGAACATTTTGATTAGTGCTGAGCTCTGCAGAGGGAAATGGAAAACTTATTTCCTTTTGTAGAATGTATTTTACTTTTGAACTTAAAGGAAGATGGGCCTGTCTGTAGTGAGCTCTTTAGCTAGAACTGACACCAGTACTAACCCCTGTACCATTCATATTTGTCAGTAAAAACACTGGGCTTCACAAGAACTTTTGTTAATTGTGTAGAGAGAAGGTTTTCTGACATGCGTTGGAGAGATACTCATTCTGGATAAACTAGAATTAGCCAGCATGTAGATAACTAAGCATGCTACACAGCTAATTGCATCTTCTATTTATGCAGAATCAAGTCAGAACTGTAAAGATGGAAAAATTCATTTTGATGGCATTGTAATTCAGCTTTTGTGTAGAATGCAGAAATAATCAGATTTACTTTGGTCTCACATTTTATTTCCATTCTTCTCCTGCACAAAATCAAGTGACAACATCTGGCTCAGAGTATGTGCGTATTATTATTTTTACTCTCTAAGTAAAATGAATTGTTCACAAGGGGATCAGAGATTTAGATTTTTGCTCAATCGTTTTTGGGCAGCTCCCCCTTTTAGCAAAGTTTGTTGGCTAGCTCTCTTTACAAGTCATCATTACAGGAAGCTAAGTAAAAATCAGGAGAAAGTTAGACTTTGCTTGAAATCTCTGGAACAAAAGTGCCTGATCCAGCAACTTATTACCAAGGGAGAGATCCTGAGTTGTCACTCCTATTCCATGAAAACACAGGCAGCAGGTGAGCCACCCACATATGCCTCAAGCTGCAGAGCTGAAGAGAGCATTTCCAGAGGAAGCTAACCAGGAATCAATTCAACTGCTAAGAAACTCCTACAGAGTGTTTACAAGGAAAGCAAAGATGGTTCAACCTGGTTTTTGTTGCAGTGTCAAGCTACAGAAGTGCATTACAGGGTTCCTTCAAACTATGTCTCAGTGTACAGTGCCATATATAACATGTTCACAGTCAGAAAATGCAGAGTAAGCTGCCTTTTGTTCACTGGTATCTCATTTGGCTGGCTGGCAAGTCTTGATAAAGAAACTACACAGAGACAGATAACGTCCTGAACCTCAGCAGGGAATTAACCACCAGTGAGGGCAAAGTCCCACGACTCTTGATAAGGCTGCGCACACATTGTAGGTGAAGCCTCCACGGGTGGCTGCCCAGAAGCCTGGATGGTTCACACAAATGGTGATGGCATACACGACTTTTCTGTGAGGGTTGGTGGTTCAAAGCCAGCTCAGACCAAAAGCGTTACAGTAATTACCCTCTCATGGCTGGCATACAGTGATAAATTAGCTGATGGCAGCAGCAGACAATTCCTAATGAGTGACTTTTCATACCAGAAAATCACCGCCGTTGCCAGTGATTGTTAGCTTTGTTGAGACTGAGCAGAAAAGCCACGAGGAGGATGGGGTATTGCTGCTGCCTGCTCTATCTTCTCTGTGCATGAATACGGAAGCTTGGAGAACAATGCGGCACCCTTCAAATGCTCACCCTGCTAAAATGAAAACCCACTGGAAGCCACTGCAACTGCTAAATGCTCTGTGAGGGCAGTGGCTTTGAATGGGAAATGTGCCCAGGAGAGCACAGAGAAACAAGGCCCTTCTACTTGCACAGCAGCTGCCTGCATGGGAATGATCAGCCAGGCCATGGCTGCCTCCCGAGTCAGCCAATCCTCCCCTGTGCCCACTGCTGCCAGAGCCCACAGTGCAACACCTCGGGCACAGGTGCACGTGAAGACCATCAGCCATTCCACTGGAAAACAGGGAAGGCTTTACATTCACAAGTTTTGCACCATTCTGGCAGTAGTTCAGTAAGAGCAATTATTGCTGTTCTCTGCTGCCTCCCTGACTTAAACAGCATCAGGCTCTTCTGCACTGTCAGGGAGCACTGGACTATGCTGCTGCACGGAAGCTAACTCTGGAATATGCATCTCAGTCTCACATTTCATAACATACATGTATCATACATTAGACAAAACACCTACCTGGCAAGTCACTGTACAGTGCTGACAGAAGGTATTTCAATCAATGGAAAAATACAAGTGTATTGTATCAGAGACCACAACTCTAAAATTGCCTTTAAAGGCAACAAAAGAACTCTCAATTTGTCTGCAGGGCCAAATGGCCCACGATGCTGTTTCAGGAACAAGCCTGTGTACAATACCTGACAACTTCCAAAAGATTTCTTCTCAAGTACATAGTAAAGGCAAACAAACAGAAAACCAATTTCAGAAAACCATTTGGTTAAGAATTACTCACTCCACCAAATCCTCTGAAGCGCTGCAGAACGTCGTTGTTGATGAAGCAGGACTGTGCAGGATCACGGAGGGCTTGGTCCAAGAGGTGGTCGATGAAGTAGATTCCTGGTTCGATGGTCAGCACCATGCCCTGCTCCAGGCTGCGGGCGGTTCGCAGGCTCCTGAGCCCCGGCAGGTCAATGCGGTCCACTCCCTGCAGAAGAAACACCAGCTCTGACAGACAGAAAGGCAACCTCTGGTGACCTTTTCTTGAGACTCTCTTACGCTGACTGCTCCGTTAGAGATTCAAAATGAAAAAATAAATAAATTGGAAAGCAGAGGAGTGAAACTGTGCTGTACAGTTAACCCCTCTATCATCAATCCCTCATTCAGCTTTCATGTACAGCAATGACCAGCTTTCAACTCAATACTCAATTGGTTTTTGCATCACAGAAATCCTGACTTTGGCTACACTTGGTACTGCCAATCACTACCTTGCACAAGAAGTACTGCATTACGGAGAAAAAAAATAATTACTTGCGCTGTTTCTTTCTACACCCTCTCTTGCAAAGCATAATGCTTTAAGAGACATTAAAATCTTGGAATGCCCCCTCCACATCATGGCTGGAATAGCTGAACTGTGCAGCAGAAAACAGCTTCTCCGAGGATATGCAAATATGTATTCTCACTGAATGTTATTAAAATTACACATTTATGATCTTGATTCAGGAGTAATGGGTGTACACATGACCTCATAAAAGCAGCCCATTTAAAAGTAAACTTTTGTCAGATTCAGACTTTCAGGCAACATAGTGCTGACTGATATTATTAAAAACTAAGTCAAAACAAGTCCTGACTAGCAAAACATTTTCTTCTTCCCAAAAGCTAGTAAAGTAAAATGATATATGAGGACGTGCTTAGTCAAGGAATTAGAAACACTGCAAAGACTAGTTCAGGATATTAATTTTCTTCCCCCAAATGTGCCAGATATTGCAACATCAGAATAAATATATCTCGGTCCCATTAACTTTTTGAAAATTCTTTGCAACTGTAGCAAAATTTCATCAAAAAAATATTGTGATGACCAGTAAACAGCTCACAGGCCCACTAGCTTGCAAACATGCACACACACTTTGCTCTTGAATATGTTTCCACTTCCACCAGTAAGTCATAGGTTAACAAGTCTACAAGACCAAGGTGTTACTTATCTAGTCTCCAGGTACCATTCCCAAATCTTACGTCTGGCCAAAGCCACAGTAATTTACCTCATTAGAAGAAGGGGCAACTCTCTTCAGGATCAACCAGCAGCGTGCCTGGTATCACAAGGATGTTACATCCCCTTTCTCCAGGACCATGATCACTGCTCAGTGCTACCTTTGGTGCCTGGCAGGTGGGGGAGCACATCCTGACCTCCTGTGTTTCTGCCAAACCAATGCAGGAGGGCAGAGGAGGGTAGGAGCATACCCTGCAGATTAGCCACTTTTTAATTTAATTGAATCATTAGCTCTTCAAAGTGTACACAGTCCCACAGTGCTGTTTGCTCCTAAGCTTCACTTTCTGTTCAGAGAAAGCCTATTTCACAGAAATCCTGCTTGCAACAGCCAGCCGGGAGTGTTTGTTGTATCCTCACCAGTCAACCAAGCAGTACTGGGGCTGCTTTTTTCTCTTTGCAGAGCATGGCATCTTACAGCATCCAAGATTTTTGGAGCTTACCAAGCCTGGACATCTGTGGACAGAACTGCCTATCTTTCAAAGATGTGGAGCATTTACTTGCTCTCACAAGCCAGCAAGTGCATCTGACCCTTTTCACTGTATATTCCATAGATTTTATTTCATAGCTTTAATCTGAATTTTGCAGAGAAGTGTATTACACCAAAAATAAGAAAGCACAATTTTGTTTTACTGAGGATAAGAAACAAGAATACTCTGATATTAAGCAAGGCACTTTACATTTATATTCTTATCAAAAACCAAAGAGAATCAATATATTTCTAAACTTGCAACAATAACTGCACTGAAATGGAGCCATTTTTCTTTCTGCTGCTGCCCCATGGGGTTTGGCATCTCACACATTCATTGTAATGTGTAAAGGAAATGAGGGCGTCCAATCTTGTGGATTAATCTCTCCATGAGCTGTAAACAATTAGATTAGTGTCTGGACCTTTTGGTGTCTTGCCAACTATCTATCGGCTGTTTTACAACAAACAACCCATATTTGGCTTTTAAGTACACTTCAATTCTACTTGTAAATGCCTTTTCTGAGGCAGTCAATCCAAGACAGATGCTTGAAAGACGAATGCTCAGTGAGGAAAACAATGGCAAACATCCTCTGAAGGCAGCCCTGGCATGGCATCCACATTTTTTTGCTGTTTCTTAAAATAAATGAGGTTTACCACCAGGTGTAATGATGAAGCCTTGATGCCCAATTCAGATACCTCTGTACAGTCACTAAAGCAATGCTCAGACATTTTGTCTGGACTGCTTGCAGTCTGACTCTGCTTTTGATGCTTCCTACAAGAAACTAACAACACAATTACAACCCAGGAGGAAGACTCGAGATTAATGTTTGGAAACTTCCTACAGCGGCGCAGGCTCTCTGGGCTGTCAGCAATGGAGGGTGGAGCCCTGAGTCACCTGAATACTCCTGCTTCCCCAAGAGTCGAATTTAAACTTCTAAAGAAGAAATTCACAAACTCTTTTTGATATTCCCCCCATCCTACCTCAACTATAAGTTGTGTTGGCTCTTGGTTTCATCTTCAGATTTTTGGATTTTGCAGTCAATTAAATCACTGTGTAAAAGTGGGTACATCTCTTTCATAAAAGCATCTCTAACAGGCCTCTGGAGCAAGGGAACACTGCTCAGCTTTCCAAAGACAGCAAGCAGGGCACTAGTGGGTGGACTTGCAGCGAGGAAGCCCTATGCTCCCTTTGAATGGGACTAGCAAGGTGTTCAGAGACAGATTATGGCCATGAATATGTGTACATGGCCATGAATACCCTAAGCAGAGGACAGCCCCAGTCTAACTTGTTGCAAGGCTGAAGAAGGACATAAACTAGGATAGAGAATGAGCAGAATGGGAAAGGTGACCAAGCAGTGGAGATTATAAAATTCCTTCTTTTGAGAACAGCAGTGAATTAAAGCATACACTGAACAATGGCTTCAGCATTCCAAATGACATATATCTGAGCACTCATGACCATCTTGGTAGCCACCATGGCCATCAAGTCCAGGAGCTGACAGTTCTCAGCTCTTAGTCTGCTTCAGTTGTTTATGAAAAGTAGAACCAATTGAGGATTTTTTAATGACTGAAACATGAAACATCCCCAAACAGAAGATGTCAGGTCTGAAACAAGGGCATTGCCATTCTCAGTGCTGTACAGTGGACTTAGCAGCACTGGATTAAGAGGTGGACTCAATAATCTTAAAAGTCTTTTCCAATATAAATGATTCTATAAAGTATTCATTTGCTTCAAAAAAGCATAGAGAATAATCCAGAAATTATTAACAACTACGGATCTTAACAGAAATTCTCAGTGATATGCTGGAAAAATTATTTTTTGAAAAATTATTTTCCTATATATTGCAACAACAGACTGTATCTGAAATTTTTCTCTACGGATCATTTTATCTGGAGGTTCTGCTCACATTATACAATTGAGACACTCCCCCCACAGTAAGCAGAGATGTATGACGCTGTCATTTGTGACTGTACTCCTGCCAAGAACATCAGATTTCAATTAATAGTTCATGTAAGGTAACAAAAACCAGCATGTCTAGGCAATAAGGCCTGTCAAGGGAACAAGAGAATTATTATGTAAACTGATTTCATTACTATGTAAGCAAAATAAAAGTTCAAATTAAGTGTGCAGTAATATAAAATATAGATCTATTTTTGGAATAAGCAGGGAAATTAGGAAGTAAGCAAAAATTCCCCAGAAAAGTGTCTGTGGAAGAGTAGAAGTTGCAAATATCCCCAGAATAGCTCAATATAAGGATGAATTACTGCCTGTTCCTAAGCAACTCAACGGTTAATGGGTGGTTATATTGCTTTTTCTGTGGAAGAACAGCAATTTGTATCATGCTGGATCTTCTACCACAGACATGGATACCAGGCAAAGTGATCAGAAGCAGAAATAGCTCTAGACCCACTCAAGTGAGCCTGAGCTTGGGTCCATCTTTGGATCAGGGCAGAAGAAAACCACAGGCAACCTATCTGCTGGCTGGTCATTGCCCATGGGGCCATTACACTAGCTAGGGATGGATGCGAGCAGAGATGCACTCCCCTCCTGAAGCCAGCGGCTGCAACACTTTGTTTGGCATCACCCAGAAGTTTCCTCAATCCAGCAATGGCAGCAAAACACAGAGCAGCAGAGATCACCAAAACTACTTCTACTGCAAATACTGAACAGAAGTAAGAGTCTCATGTAGTGACACAAACTAGTTCTGGTACTTTTTTTTCCAGCTAAATCATCACAGAACTTTTTTGAGCCTGACAAATACTGTCCCAGTTGGACCACATCCAATTCAGCAAAGTCTTAACCACTTTACCAAGCTAAGTGCAATAAAGTATTTAAATTAGTCAGAATACTAACATTGTATTTAGATTATAGGAAATCAACACTGAAGTGAAATCTCAGCTCTTTCGCTCTCCCCTATTCTCCCACTGTGTATACCCAATTTCTAATTAGCTCGTTTACTGTAAAAGGAACAGAGCCCTTTGCAGCTAATAAAAGTCTTGAATTAATTTAACTTGTCTCCTGGTCCCTTCTCTCTAAGCCCTTGCTTCTTTTGCAGGGTACTACTAATGAAGATTACTTTATTCTATCTATCCCACTTCTTCCCAGCTGCCTGAGCTGTCTATAGTCACCTGAAGGAACGTCAGTCTTGTCTTTGAAATCAGCAGCAGGTTACAGGAGAAAATGCCCCAAGCATCACATACCACTAGTGGCATTTGCAAGTCAAAGCTTCCACTTCTGCAAGAGAATCTAATTACTAGCTGGAGCTTTTGGGACCCATCTCAAAGTTAATACTGGGGGAACTGAGGGCTCATGATGTTTAACTGGCTATTGTTATTTGAAAAATTTTGGTCTTTTCCTATGTATTAACTGTAGTATCAGGTTTAAGCTGCCTAATAACTTTCCTATTATTGCAGGGAATAAAGAAGAATCGCCTGCCACTTATTCAAGGCACCACTGCCTGCTCTGAGGTAGTGCTAAATTTCAATCGATGGCTACAGCACGGTTTTTAGCATAACTACCCATGTAATTTTTACTTCCTGATCCTCAGATATCACCAAGCTCCACTGGAAATAATAATAATAAATTTAAAAAAACAAACACAGATGATATATTTTTTTTTCTTAAAACCTAACCAAGAAGAAAAAAGAAGGAGCACACAAGTTGACAACTACAGAGTAATGGTGGAAGATGTGAAGATAT
>JAOEGS010006377.1:2168-14382 GCA_025447755.1 Corythornis vintsioides | reverse complement strand
GGGGGTTGGACTAGATGATCTTCTAGGTCCCTTCCAACCCCTAATATCTATGAATCTATGAATCTATGAATCTATAATTAGGATGTATCATTAGCCTCTGTTATGTCTATATTCATTGAACTGTATTTCCCTCCTTATTTACAAACTATGGCCTTATTTATGGATGTCTCTTTTGGGGCTTTTATCTGTGATTTTCTCAACACATCCCATCAGTTACAAAATTGTTTGAATTTCTGTTGTCTTTTCAAGGTCTTTAAAGCATTTGGAATTTCACAGGATACAGGTTTCCGAGTAAAGTATAAAAATAGATGTACCTTGTTGAGCTAGATAAAGTTGAGTTAGCCAAGACACAGCTGCCTGTAAGCATTATACCAAGTTTCAGCAGGTACTTAGCTCCAGTTTTCGTCTACAGTGTCACATAATCCAGATATGAAGCATACTGATCTTTGTGCTTCAAACAGCCCAACCTACAATTCCACAGCACATTTAAAATGTCATTTCTTGTCAGAGGAAAGAAGACAACAACAGCAAATATAGGTAACAACAGGATTTCAGAACTCTATTTCTTAGAGTGAAGCCTCTTGTCTGAAGCTGAAAGTATCTAACTTCACAGGATTCACAAACTACTTTGTTAACAATCCCTGGGATTTAGGTTTGTCAGGAGGATGAGCAAATCCAAGCAATCTCAAAGTTTCAAAGGAGTAATGCAGCATTCTCCTGGTGGTAGATTTTTCTTTTTCTGGCTGCAAGTTCTGAAAAAAAGCCATTTCTTTCATGCTAGGCACATTCTGCAAATGTTACAAGGGACGGTCCTTTCCCCAGACAATTTAAGTCTAGCCTTGACTCAGTTTCCTCTTATGTTTTGATTCTTTCAGTTTACCTTAAGCAAATAAATCTAAATAATGTAATAAATCAGTATTTCTGAGGAAAAAGACTGATAGTGTATTGACTTCTACACTTGATTATTATCACCTCTCTTTGGTGATGGTAAGGTAGAATATACAATTTTAGTTCAAAGAAACAAACTTAAAACCATCTTTCAAGTATTAATGTAATGAACATATTTTAAAAATACTATTATAAATAAAAATAGTATTAAAAGTATAGGCAAACAATGAGAAAAAAAAGTATTTTAAGGTGTTTGTTGTTTTTTGGTTTTGTTTTTTTTTTTGCATATGAATAGAGCCCAAGTAAAGCAAAGTCATCTTTTAAGTCTACCTGCTGCAAAAGGGTAAAGATCAACCTCATTTTTTAATGCTTTGGATCAGGTAAGAAGTAAGGGGCTTTGGCCACACTGGAGGATGCAGGTTAGGCACTGGGCTGCGGTGCGCTCCTCTAAAGAGTGGATGGTGAAGCACAGGGATGCTGCAGAGCTCCTGTCACTTCTCTAACAGCAGTTTATGCAGAAAGTCTGCCAGAAACTCTGCTGCCATAGAATGGACTTGCTGACCAGCTGAGATTTCTCAAAGTCAGTTTTTCTTTTGTTCTTGCCTTGCCTTTATGCTTATTCTCTTCATGAGTGGCTGATTACTATTGTAGGTCAAAACCTTACATCTGCCTTACAGTCTAATCAAATGTGACAAAGGTGGAGTGAAAATATGGGACTCACTGATTACAATCTCAGTATTTGCTTTAGGAAGGAAAAAGCCCCAAACAAAAAGTATTGATCTCTAAGTATTTTCCAGGAACTTCATCATTTATAAACAAGTCATAAACTGGAAATCTGAGTATTTGTTGCTTTTTCTCTGAGGAGCAAAAGGCTACACCCACTTCTCAGGTAGTATAGACAATAAAAGTGACAGCAAGGTTTATGTAGTGCTACCTGTTTTGACATGAAGGAGGGTCAGACCTTGCACAACATGCAGCAACATTTATGAGACTTAGAGATGGGAGGTAAGGGGCTGCAGGACAAGCAAGCAGAGAAACAAAAGCCCTGAGAATTTGCCAAAGAGGAAAGGACTGCTCACCTGTCGGACAAATAGAGGTGGGACTGTTGGAAATAAGAGAGGATGTGTAGCTTTGCTTTTGGTGTGTATGCAACTGTTTCAAGAGTTGCTCATTCTTCATTTCTGCTGCAGCTTCTCTGATTTTGTCAGTCTGTAATTGCTGAGCACGATGCACCATCTCCTCCTCCCTCTAAAGTTTTCCACAAACTTCACAGCATAACAGTCTGGACAAGGCAAGTGGGTAAACCTTGCAACAGAACAAGTGCCTATGAATAAGATTCATGCAGGTGAAACATATATGTCTTTTGTCTTAAGAAGTAGCAAAACTCCACAATGTTGACATATTAGGTAAAGAAAATAATTATGTTCAATGATGGAAGTATTGTGGGAGATAGATTGTGCAGGAACACTAGGATTGGTGGTGTTATATTTATGATTGCAGTAAGCAGGCATAAACAAAAAAAAAAGAAAAGAAAAAAACAAACAGGGAGAAAACTGTGAAACCAGAGAAGAGCAATGAAGGTCAAAGAATGAAGAACATGCAAAAAAGAAGTGGAGTTTATATATTGGAGTTTTTTTCTGCTGTGTACTCTATAGATATACTCAAAAAATCAGCAACCAAATCTAAGGTGGTCCTGCTCTGAGTGGTGGGCTTGGATCACGTGAGCTCCAGAGATCCATTCAACACTAAATCTGTTAATGATTATAATGAAACAAGTGCAAAAGGTATTATCTATCTATTAAGAACATATTGTTTCTCCCTTCTGTTTGTTACTGACTAGAGATCAGCAAGTCCATAATGTTAGCCTCAACTTTTTTTTAATGTTGTGTTGTTGTTTTGTTTGTTTGGGATTTTGTATTTATTTATTTACTATTTACGTAAACATCTTCTTATTTTCATGTTAAGTAGCATGTTTGGATGTGCTTTCCATTTCCTGAACCTTGCCATGCATGCTAATGACTTCAGAAACACTTTAGTCACAACTTCATGGCCTTGTGAATAGAAATTATTCCATCTTACAGCACCAGGGTACAAGACAGGTACATGCAGACACTACTTCCATGGTGCTAACATGTGCTACATATTCTTCCACAGCTGCACAAGGTTCATGCAGAGGGGAGGCTGCAGGGATTGTTTCTTTTGTACCCTTCCACTGAACTTTAGCAACATGGAGTATCCTGATTTCTGAAAGTGTTAAAATCCTCACCTAAATTCCTTCTAAAAGTAAAGTGATCATAGAATCATAGAAATGTCTGGGTTGAAAGGGACCTCTAGACGTCGTCATCCAGTTCAACCCCCCTGCTGAGAGCAGGGACATCTTCAACTAGAGCAGCTTGCTCATAGTCTTTTCAAGCCCCATCTTGAATGTCTCCAGGGATGGTGCCTCAACCACCTCCTGGGCAACCTGTTCCAGTGCTCCACCACTCTTGTGGTAAAGAAATTCTTCCTTATTTCTAATCCAAATCCACTCCTTTCTCATTTAAAACCATTAGCCCTTATCCTTTCACTACAGTCCTTTGTAAACATGCCCTCTCCAGTCATTTTATATAACCTGTCATATTTATGACAGGCATAGAAAACCAATGGAATTGGCCATGTTATCATTTCTTTTGTATGAGCAACATACAAAAATAGTTTTTAAAAGGTCATTAGTGATTGTTAAGGGCACACTGTGCATGGAAAAGCTTTGTTTTGTCTAGTATGAACAAAGTTGATAGCTTGGAAGGATTTAAAACACATGGGTCACAAGCCCTGGACTACACCTCAACTATTATCCTGAGAGGCACAGTGTAAAGTTGCAGGTACCATAAACTGCACACAAAGCTCCCATTTAAAGCAAGTAGCATTTGGTCACTAGAGAAGTAGTTGGCCTTGCACTGGATTTAATCTGCTGAAGTAAAAGATTTTTTCACTTTCTTTTCCATTTTTTCATCCTTTGCTCCAAGGGAAAGGTGGGGTTAATGTTTCATAAAGGAGATAATGAAAACCACCTATAGAGACATCAGACAAAGAAACATCTAGAGACTGCATTAAAAAAAAAATAATCCATCTCATCTTGATTCTTACACATGTGAATCACCTTTTTTCCACCTCCTTTGGAAAAATGCCAGATTTAGTATGTGCTCAACCTAAACAACTGAGGTGTGTATCATAGAAAATTGTGGAGGGAGATTTATTTGAAGTAAAACTGCTCTGTAGAAGAGAAAATATTTGAACATAATTTTCTAAGGAAGATTTGGGCAGATAATGGTCTTGGGCTTTGCAGGTTCATCCTACTGGTAATCAGTGTTGTTAACTGACACAATATGGTGTAGGTATATGGAACAGTTCCAATTCAGGTGTTGCTTTACTGAAGCTCTGTTACAATTCTCCTCTATGTTCTTCTGTTCTTTAAGTTGCATGTATATTGTTTTAAATATTGTTAGAGGGTAAATACCAGGAAAGTTAAGTTTCTAAATTATATTTATCTTTTTATATAAAAAGCATAATTTTATAACGCAACCAAATTTGCTCCTTGAAATATCTAGTAAAATGTTAAATTCTTTAACTTCTAAAGTCTCTCAAAATGAATTAATCTTTGGTTTAAATTATAATTTTCAGCCTAATAAACCATATTATTTAACATTTCAGCTATAATTTTCAGATTAAGTTTCTACTCTTGGCAACAAACCAGTCAATTCTTGATTTAATAAGAAAGATATTTAGCATTCTTGATGTTTCAATTCCTTAAAGCAAGTACTTGGATTTAGATGCCCAAAATTCATTTTATGTGAAATACCAGGAAACTGAGCAGACATGTTCAGTGTTTGTAAGAATGTTCAGTCTTTGTATGGATGTACTTAGAATGCTATGTTCCATCTGACCATGCTACTACTACAGCAGTCTTAATTTACCTTAAAATATTTGTAAAAAGCTTATGACTAAGAATTAACAAGTCAGTTTTTTTCACTGCATTTCTTGTTGAACAAATGATAGCCTCTGGGATAATTTTTTTTCCATAAATAAATTAATGAATATGTATGTTGATGAGAACAGCAATTTTGCTGCTTTTGTTTTCTGTGTGTTTTATTCTTGGCTGCTTTTCTATACAGTTACCCCAAAGATAAATTTCAAAGTTGGAAAGGGGAGAATAGTTAAATTTCTTGTGAGGCCCAGGTTTTCTCTGGCCCTGTGCATCTGCCATGAGGTCAGTGAGATCGTGGGCACTATGCCAGTGTTCGCACTATGTTGCGTCATGTCAAAGATGTGGATTAGGGAAGAGCCTGTGTTAGCTTCTCTGGGGAGGCTGTGTGTGAAGTCATTTTTGTGCAGTGTACTTGTTGGTCATACTCAGAATTCTGAGTAAGAGAGGGAATGGGTCAGGTCAACTCCCATACCAAACATGCCCAGGAGAGGAAAAGCTGTAATTCACAAAATGTGATAGTAGGGAGAGTGACAGATGCAGTGCTGAGGAACCTTCCCGCCAACCGGAGGCCAAGGCAGATTGTTCTCCAACCCAGCTGCTGAGTGGACAAAATACAAACCCAAAGGAAAGGAACAATCTCTCCAGTGTGCAAGAGAGATGTTTATACATTTTATTTATTTAAATTGTCTTTAGACTGGCTGGCTTTTCACTTTTTTTTTTTTTTCTTTTCATTTTTTCCCCTAATTTCAAAAGACTTGGCTTTTGACTTTAAAAGACTCTTTTTTGGAAGACTTGTAAAGAGAAAGACTTAGGTAGACTAACCACAGAATTGCAGCCAGCTCAGAGGTTTCACATACATACCACACTACAGAGATGATTGTGGGCAGACAGTAATTGTTTGGTGATTTTCAAACTTTAGGCAAGCACATCTGACTTGTATACAGATTTCTATTCCTCCTTAACAAAATCACATGGCTTTCATTGTGGTATACCAAGATGCCTCCAGCGTGTTGTATATAATGTGAACTTTTACATCTCTATACAGATGAAGTCTAGAAATAGGAGCAATTTTCAGGATATTAAAAATCTTTCCTCTTAAATCTGCCAAAGGCTTGTGCTTGAAAACACACTCCTTTCTATGACAATGCCTGGAGTTATGAATGACATGCAGCCACTGCATTGAACACTGGAGTAAGGTTTATTTGACAGTCAGTTGCAAGACAAAACACTGCTTCCAAATATTGTACCACTGAATTCAAGGATACTTAGATTGTGCTTTTTTTTCACAGCTTTTTATTTTTCCCTCCTGCGATCATCAGTGACATGCTGGGGTAGTTCTGCTTGAGGAAAAAGTCACACTCTTTGGGGTCTTATTACCTGGAATTAACTTTAAATCAAAGCAAGCCACCTGCAGCATGGCTACTCTTGAAAGGTCTCTGTGTATTCATGCAGCACAGAGTAAAACAATTCATCAATTCAGCCTTGTTATTCCTCATTAAGCCATCTCCCTATATAACTGTGCCTGCAGAATGCTGTATTTCACAATTAACATTCAGAACTTTGAACAGAGACCCCACAAAGCATTGCTCGGATGTTAATCTGCATGTATCTGGAGATCAATTCTTTTTCTTGCTGTACAGGTAATCTTCCATGTAAAGCATTGAAATTACAGAGTTTAATTATTTTAAAACGTAATTCATATAAGTCTTCCCTAGTTTCTGTAGCATTCATTTTGTTGCTTTATGATGCTATTTACAGAGTGCCAACAGGTAGTGTAGAGGAAATATCAGAGTTCCACAGTCTTTTTCACTGCTTTGTCTAAACAAGTTTCTGCAAATCTATCTCAAGTCATGGAGGAAACGGCGAAGAATGGTGCTCTGGGTGCTACAGTGGCTGCAGATTCATCTAAGCAAGTGTTCTTTCTTGAATATCCTGGAGTGAAACCATTTATAAACTGCTGTTTCAAGGCTCTACCAAGCAGCACTGACCAGATGAGGCTAAAAGCACTGCAGGCCTGCCAGGGTAAGTGCTTGACAGAATTTCTCTGGACATAATGCCACTTTCCTAGTCATCTCTTCAGATATGTGCCAGGAAACTTACCCTGAGTAAGAAAACATGCACCTCCAGCTCTGTCTGGGAGTTTCTTACCAATAATAACTAAATCACAGAATATTTTAGGTTGGAGGGGACCTCTGGAAATCATCTAGTGCTTAAGTCAGGTCAGCTAGAGCAGGCTGGCCAGGACTGTTAGGTTTCCCTATGTTTATGTACATATTGATATGATCCCCCAAGCTCCTGCCCTTCTCCAGGCTGACCATTTCAAGTCTTTCCTCATGTAGAAGATGCTCCAGTACTGTAATCATCTTTGTGGCCCTTCCCTGGACTTGCTCCAGTAGATCCATGTCTTTCTTTCACTGAGGAGCCCAGCACAGAAACCTGCACTCCATGTGTAGTTAAGCAGAGATGGAGGATCATCTGCCTTGACCTGCTGTCAGTGTATTTCCTAATGCAGCCCAAGATGTTCTTGGTTTTCTTTGATACAAGAATGACACCCTGTTTCTGGCTAATAGACCCCATGTCATAATTGTGGTGGAGGCTTGAGGTTCCACAGAAATGTTAATATTTATAGTTATAAAGCTAGGCAAGACTGACCAGATTAGCATACCAGAGGAAGTGCCATTAAAAGCTATATTTTCCTGCCTCTTTCCCACATATCTTAGGTCTTCAGGTCCATCAGTATAAAGTGTAATGCACTGTAAAATTGAAAACCCTTATTAATGGACTATTTCCACTTGTGGTGTGTTATAATTTCCTTGAAATGGGCAGGAAGTAGTTAAAAATTCATTTGCTCTTACAGTTAGATGAACTCTTAAGAAAATTTCAAGTTCCATCCTCCTGCCCCAGAGCTATTCTTCTTAACTGTCATTCCCAATGTCCTTTTCTAACCTTTTTTGTAAAGACCTCAAGAGAAGGAGACACAAACATTTCCCCAGGCAATGTTACTACTGGTGCTCCAAAACCATTACTTCATACTGAGGTCCAGCATCTACTGAGATTATTTGACACACCTTAGGCCCATTATTTTTTGTCCCACTAACACCCCTTCATTGACTCCAGACATATTAATTTATTTATTTGAAAAGCATATTTTTGTTTTATATTCTCTTCCTTGATAGTTCATTTAAACCAAACAGTAGACAGGGTCCTAATTAGCTTTAACTGGTAGGCCCAGAGCTCCACCAGCTCATAGTGCCTACTTAATCAATAGTGTCTATTTTAAAATAACTTGAAGTCTTTTCATCTGATATAGATGTCAAACCATGTTGCCGCCTAAGGTGTGTAAAGGATAACAGCTCTCCATCTATGAAAAAGGAAACATAGGGAAAAAATGCATTGCAATATTTCAAATCTGAATGAAGAGATGAAGTAAATTAGATATACACTCAAACATGAAGTGCTGTCTTTAAGACTTGTATTTGAATTATGGATATTAGAACTGGAATTGAAGATATATGAACTATCAGCTGAGAACCTGAAAATCCTTGATGAACGTGGGGGATAGAGACTTTGGACTATGGAAGCTGACAGAAAGATGAGAGAAAAGGCTTTTTTAGCATGCAAAAAGTGGTAACATCTTTCTCTTAAGAGGGAATGGCAGTACTGGAAGATCCCACAATTTTAAATAGAACTTATTTCTAAAGGAAACAGTTGTGAGTTAAAAGAAATTGAGTTTCCTAAGCCTGTAGGGAGGGAATCAAAGTCAACATTCATATGATTCAGGGTCCTTGAGCTATCTTTTAGCTTAAGATGAAACCAATCAAATAATGTAGGGAAATGTGTGAAAATTTGACAGAGATGTTAAACAACAACAAAAAAATTACTTTAGCTATTTGCAAATACTGCATTTGCTCTAGGCTGAGTTATCTGTACATTAATGTATGCATACTTTGATTGACCAGACTTCTAAATGGCAACTACTACTGAAAGTAAGGATTGCTTTTCTACAGAATTGCCATTACTATGAGGACTATATTTTTATACACATATGGATACAGATTTGCATGTTCTGTAGGATATATTGTTCAGGAAATCTTGTAGATTCACAACTATGCTTAATTCTACTTCAAGAAAAGTAATCACTTAAGTAATGATTGCAGATTATTTCATTAGTTTTATTTTCAAGGGCTAGACTAAAGTGTCAGATAACATCATTTCATCAAATATTCAAGAAGACTCAACCATATGTCTGTGGGCACCTACCTCAAAAGGAACAAAGAAAACAGATGTGTAGCCTTAACATAAACAGATCAAAAGTCTCACAGTGGAAAAATTTTCGTCCCAAATTTTGGAACTAAGACAACTCTTAAATGCTTCTAATTCAAAGAATAACTCTAACTCTCAAAGTTTCTGTGTCTGGAAGGCAGTATTTTAAACAGCATGTAGTACCCTTCTGAAAGATCAGAGACACAACCAGTCAGTATGATAGTGGTGTTAACAGGGCAGACATTGCTTTCGCAAACACCAAGCCCTGCGTTACCATTGCCCCTGCTGATTTTGCACTTGGCAGCAGCAGGACAGCATGTGATGAGCAAAAACAATCCTGCTTTTTGAAGCCTATGTTGGAAAGCAGGGACATCACAAAAGAACTAGAACTGTTTCACATTATTCATGTTATGAATTCAAATAATTCAAGAAAAGCAATTACAAGACATAATCCAGACAGCTGAAAAGCAGTATCTTAACTATGCTGTTGTAGATGAGATATTCCAGTCAACAAGCATCTAGCTAGAGGCAACTGTGCCTCAAACAGAACGCTTTCCAAAATTAGTTTTGAAAAATAGGCCCTTGGGAGGTACTTTTTTAGATACTTCATGATTTAAATAAGGCAGCTTGTAAAGGAACATCTATTGCCCCAAGATTTGCCTATACTCACAGAAGACAGAGCTGCCCTATTTAGGAATCCGAAGCTTTTGGCATATTATATAAGTTATACATAATGTAACCTTTTAAGAGAGTATTTTAAATAATCCACATAAAAATATCTGTACAGTCTCTGCAAAGCAATCATATTACTTCTAAAGTAATTGTTAGATGTGTTTTTCTATTATCCTGTTTTCTATACACACTAATCTTGATTTAAAGTCATTATGCAACACCCCTTTTGAAAGTAGTAGCAAGATTCTTTTGAAAGAGTCATTAAACCTTTCCTAATAATTTTGGTTTGGGGATAAGATGGAGAGGTCTCCACCCCATCTCTTATACATTTACCATAGAGACTTGAGTTAGGAGCAGGGAAGACAGACATAAACAAAGAGAAGAAAAAAAAATATTTGTTTTAAACTTCTATGAAATGTTGACCTCTGGTAAATTTTTGTACCTGGTTAAGTGCCAAGAGTAGAGAACATCCTGTACTTGTTCTCTTTCTGAAGATTATAATGTGATTTATATATTCTAATACTGACAGTTTGGTGAGATTCTTTTTCATTCTTGTGTTCTATTGGATATGTTTATCTAACATTTTAATTGAAATCAGGAGCTTACTTCAGAAGCCAGTTTACCAACTGCCCCTGCTTGCTGTGCTTCACCCCTTCATGTGCTGTATTCCTTTAAGAGGTGACTAAACCAGAAGCACTCTGGAGAAATGAACCACCTTGTCCAGGCACCTCCATGGCTATCTAAGAGACATCCGTTCTAGCACACAGGTGTGAAACCTACCCCCATGAATCATGGGAAGCTGCTGTTCAGTCACCTTTTGGATTAAGGATGTTGCTGCTTTCCCCCTGCCCTCCCCCATACCTATATAATCTATATCTAAACCTCATCTATCCATGCATCTATCTCTTCTCACAAGTGGACTTCCAACCTGCCTTACCACAGAGGGGAGCAGGATGAGGCCAATGATGTTGTCTAAGTCATTGTGGGTACTCATAGTTTTTCTCTGTGATCTTTGTGGACAGCCATGTGTACATGTATACATGTAGTGCATATGTATATTTGTGTGTGTGTGTGCCTCTTGGTTACACATCTTCAGTATCCATACTGGTAGACCTGGGGACATGGAGCAGTAGCAGCCTTACTCTTGGGCTCTTGGATCCAGTATGATACTTATATAACAAATACCTTTTATTTATTCTGATTATAGTGATACAGAAATCAGATAATGAATATAGTTAGACTGCACTCTAAGGTATTATTCATGCTAAATATTAATTATAAATTAAAACCTGTTATCTTTGTTTAATATTAGGTACACATCTTATAAAAAAAGAAAACAAACCAACAGAACTCCTTGGTCATTATCCCTCATGAGAGGAGGCAAGGAAACAGAAAGTAGGTATGGCTCTCTGGTTAGTTAGTTAAATTTGGCATGCAGGAGAAAAGGTGATCCAACTTCAGACAATATGATTTCTCTGAAAAACAAAAGCTAACAAAAAAGTATATTGTTGAGGAGTAGTTCTTCACATGTTCCACAACATGCTCAACTTACACCTTAATACAAGATCTTGGAAAAATCAGGCTGATTTCGAAGCTTAGGCAGGAGAGACATCCCAGAGAAGATCTCTGTTGTAATCTGTGACATAAATTTATACACAGATACTGGAATTTTTGGTCATTTAGTTTTGCAGTGTTTCTTACCTGTTCTTTCTTATGAAAGTATGAAAGAGTGGTAATTAGATAAGGAAACAGGCTGAAGTAGTTCCAGTTGAAGCTCTTTTCCCAGGCAGGATAGAGCAAGTTACAGTATTTCTGGCTAAAAATCAATGACATTATACTGTGTAATATAGTAGCCTGTGTCATAATTCATTTATCAAATCTATAAATACTTAAATTGGATTATTTGTGCCCATCTTACAATAATTTTGGTCACCTGAGGACTGCAGACAATCCCTTTAACTTTCCCAGGGTTGTTATGAATCTTGAACATTATAAATTCTCATAATTCTGTCATCTCCTGTGTCATGTTTTTCTCTGATGGCTGTTCCTAGGAGCATGCCCTCTGGAAATGGCACAATATCAACATGATTGGGTTTGTTTATTCTGTAACCTTTACAGTGCTAAATATGTGTATTGGTATTGCTCACATATGTCCTTATATCCCCAGGAACAGTTCATGTTGAAGGGTTATTTCATATTAATTACTTTGCCCTATGGCCAGAATCTATCTTATGGCTAAGATGTCCTCAGTTGTAGAACCAAACCCTTTTTATGTGGACAATATTGGAAAAATAGTATTCAGAAAGGATGCATGGTATTATAATGCCTTTAGATTCCCAACCAGACTCCCTTGTGTTAAATCCATTTGGCCCATTGCTTATGTCATACACAGTTATATAAATCTATCTATCTATATATAATTTTTTT
>JAOEGS010006375.1:0-18234 GCA_025447755.1 Corythornis vintsioides | reverse complement strand
TAATATATAGAGAGATTAATTAATATGATGATCTCCTAAACGTTCTTTGGATCAGGAAGGGTAAAGGAAGGGGGAAAAAAAAATCTTTCCTATAAAGTGGGTGGTTTTGCTATAAAGGGTAAATAAAGTGACTTAGCTTGGTTGCAAATGCTTCTGTAATGCATATTGTAGTGAAATTATTTTCAAATGTATATTCTCCCATTATTTTTATTCTTATACCTACAGGTGGTTTGGCACAGTTCTCATCAAGTTGGATGTGCTGTTGCTTACTGTCCTGACAAGAAATTCAAATTCTTTTTTGTCTGTCATTACTGCCCTCCGTACGTATTCATTCTGATTCTGGAACTTATTATTATTAGCCAGGAGAAGGTGAAATTGGTAATAGGACAGGATACATCACCCATAGATGAGGAACAGGTCTGAAGAGTAAATTAGGAATATGAAAAGAGAGAAACACACTATTTGAAAACATTGTTAAACAAGCAAAAGCGTAAAACACATAAAGGTGACAATGATATTTCAGATTTATTTTCATTTGCATAAAAATATGAATTTTCATAATAGAAAATCACAAATATTTTTCACGTTCTGCTTGAAATTTTGTTTCAGAAAGTCATATTGACTCATATAGTACAATGAGGAGTATAATTAATACCAAAAGTGGGCATTTTAAGGCAGAGTGATGACTTCATAAACGGCCTAAAAGTAATTTTCACATCCATGATGTAATATATTGTAATAGCTTGGCCTTGGCTAACCACCAGTAGTCCACCAAGCTGTTCGGTTTTTCTCCTTCCTTAACAGGAGTGGAGGAGAAAAAATATGACAAAAATCTCATGTGTCAAAGTATGGACAGCGACATCACTCATCAGTTACCATCATGGGCAAATTAGACTGAACTTGGAAAAATTAATTTATTACCAATCAAACAGTGTAGGATAATGACCAAAAAAAAAAAACAACAACCCCCCCCCCAAAAAAAACCCAACCACTAATTTAAAACCTCTTTTTTACCACCCCTCCTTTCTTCCACGCTGATTTATCTACCTCTTCCCTTCTGAGCAGTGTCACTTCATCACATTGTCTCTTTCTCACCTTCCTTCTCATGCTCTCTGCTCCATCCTGAGGTCCTAGACACATGATATAGTCCTTAACAAACTTCAGGTGATTCTGCTCTGGCAGAGAGGTTGGAAAAAAAATTTTTTTTGTCACATAACCAAAGACTGAGTGTCAATTAAGAGCTGTAGGCATCTGTACAGTTTTTATTCTCAGATATGTTACAGTGATTTACAGCTTACACTGGTAATGTTGATGTTTCAGGGGGAATATACGAGGTTCAATTGAGACACCCTACAAAGCAGGACCACCCTGTGGAGATTGCCCTAATGCTTGTGAGAATGGGTTATGCAGTAAGTTTTAAGAATTTAATTGTGACTTGGGTAAAGTTGATGCTTAATAAAAAAAACAAAACAAAACAAAACAAAACAGCTAATTAATTAATGCAAATGGAAAGTTTTTGAAAGTGATTGTTCAAATACAGGACCAAAAGCGCTATTGCAAAACCACACTTCACCATGCTAGTTGCTTTATCTAGATGGTACAATTTGTTGACTGAAACCAAAGACAAAGTAGTCTATGTTAAGCATATGTGAGCAAATGTTTGCTGGTGTACACTGGGATGCAGATACTCTTCTCTTAATGGATCAAAATATTCAGATGGCTTAGCAAAATTCATTAAAGTTGACAATGTCTTGGTCTCCATATAGAAACTCTAATGAATACTTCCTAATGTAAGAGGATGCATTGATTTCAAGTGAGGTCAAAGATATCAATGGTGGCACAGAAATCTGAGATACAGATTTTGCAGCTGCAGTTTATATATTTTTCCATACCAGGAGAGGCAATTCTTATAAATGCCAAAAAAAGAAGGATTTTTTTTCTTTCTTCCTCCTTTGAACAATAGCAGCTGATCAAGTAACTGTAGCAACACACCTGGCAAACAAATCTAAGTTTGAAGAATTCTAAGAGAAAATAAAAATATATGGGCACAGTCTCATTATACAAAACTTATTTTCAATCTCTTGTTATTAACCAAATTCTCGTCATAGGCTGGAGTATAAAGGAAGAAAGTTTCAAAGTACTTTTTAAGTTCAGTGAGAAATCTCCTTGAAAGAGTTAAGCATTTTGTGTCATCAGTGCTGCTGTGGAGTAAACAGCAACAAAGAGGATAAAATTACAGAGGAAAGAAATACTGATGAAAAAAATATTCTGAAAGGAAAACTGTGAATTTTAATTTCCCATTTATGATTAATTCTGTGTTTCAATTCATTTTTAGCTAAGCTTTGAAAGGCTGAAGATACTTATCCATTCTACCTTGGTAAGGTCTCCTGGATGTATCCCATAGCTTCATCAAGTTCACTACACTGCTTCCTGCCAATGCAAAATTGAAATAAAAAATGCTTAAAATGCTTAACTTTTCACTTCCTGGATATCCATCTCCTTAGTGTCTTCTTTCACATGCTGTCTCTCTCTCCCATATATTCAGAAGAACTAACTTACTCCAGTGACTCACATAAGAAAAATCTGTATGAGGATGTATATATTTTATTCATACAATCATAAAATAATAGCATCATTAAGGTTGAAATGACCTTAAAGATCATCAGTTCCAACCATCTACTAAATAGTATCAGGACCGCTAAGCCATGTCCCAAAGTGCCACATCTAGATGTCTTTTAAACACCTCAAGGGATGGTGACTCCACCACATCTCTGGGAAGCCTGTTCCAAGGCCTCACCACTCTCTTAGTAAAAATTTTTTTCTTAATATCCAACCTAAATCTTCCCTTGTGCAATCTAAGCCCATTTCCTCTTATCGCTAGTTACCTGAGGGAAGAGACCAACACCCACCTCACTACAACATCCCTTCAAGTATGGCCTAGATGTTGTCATAGTGGAGATGTTAATTGAAATTTTGCATTTAAGTACCAAGATATATTTAATTAACCTCTCACATCATCTCACATTTGACCTAGAAATCTATTCCTTTCAGTCATAACCCATACCATAGAACTGATTTCTCAGTCACAAGAGGACAGAAGTAGTGTAATGTGGTAGAAATCAGTCCTCATACATTTCATCCAAGGAAGTAAAGGTCAATAAGCCTAATTAAGGTATCCAAGAAGATAATTGGGCAAATTGTTTACCTGCAATTATGTGATCAGTAGACAATATAAACATGAATTAGTCATGAGCTGATCTTGCCAAACCAAAGTTTCTTCAGTGTGCAATCTGGACAAGTATCCACTCGTGTTTTGGCTTTGGTGACATGTCTGACAAAGCCAGAAAAGACATTTGCAAAGGGAGATGTGATTCAGATACAAGTATTAAGACATGGCATATTCACACTGTTGAACACGCGCTTCTATGATGCTCCTGTGCAGGGAGCAGAGATGGAGACCTCTGACAATTAGGCTGGGTGTCTGCATAGACAGCACCCACATCCAGAGTTAACTGTGCAGTTCTTTCATTTGGTGTCCCTGGGCAGCCCATTCCAGGCTCTGTCATCCTCAGTGTGAAAAAGTTTTTCTTTGTGTTTACCCTAAACCTCTTGTGCTCCAACTTACTCCCATTGCCTCTTGGTGGACAGATGGCTTAATATGAGACAACAGCATTCCCAGGTGTCCAAGAAGGCCAACAGGATCCTGGCTTGTATCAGGAACGGCATGGTCAGCAGGAGAAGGGAAGTTATTGTGCCCTTTTACTCAGCCCTTATGAAGCCTCATCTTGAGTACTGTGTTCAGTTCTGGGACCCTCATTATAGGAAAGACATTAAGGTGCTGAAACATGTCCAGAGGAGAGCTACCAAGTTCATGAGGGGCTTAGAGAACAAGTTGTATAAGGAGAGGCTGATGAAGCTGGTCATGTTCAGTTAGGAGAGGAGAAGTCTGAGGGAGGACCTTACTGCCCTCTACAACTACCTGAAAGGAGGTGTTGACCTCTTCTCCTTAGTAACTAATGACAGAAACAGGGGAAATGGTCTGAAGTTGCAGCAGAGGCGGTTTAGATTATATATTAGGAAGAAATTATTTACTGAGAGAGTGGTGAGGCACTGGAACAGCCTGGTCAGGAGGTGGTTGAATCACCATCCCTGGAGGCATTTAAGAAATTAGTTGACATAGTGCTTTATTACACGCTCTAAGGACAGGCATGTAGGGGGTTATTTGTGATTTTTTAAATGGTGAGGTATTTAGGTTTTTTGTTATTGTAGGTATGGTTGGACTAGGTAATCTAGGACGTCCTTTCCCACCATGATTATTCTGTGATTCTGATATTTCTGCTTTCCTTTTGCCTCACAGCATCCCCTTCACATGACATGCTCTCCACAGTTAATCCATGCTTTTGTTAAATTAATGACTGAACTCCATATATCTCTGTTTTTTTGAACATTATTTTATCCTGGCTGTAGCTCAGGTAATACCAACAACCTTCATGGCTCCATGAAGAAGTGCAGATATCCCTGCTATTTACCCCCTGACCTGTATGGCTTTTGCAGCCTGTGTGAGAGCTCTGGGTTGGCCTCTGGATCAGGCACAGCCTTAGCATGAAGGAGAGATCAGCCGTATGGTCACATGACAGACTCACACCATTACCAACAGACTAGCAAAGACCTACCATTCCCTAATTCACCCCTTCTTGTATCTCCTCACCCTATCCACATCTAGTTTCCAGATGAAGTAACCAAGATAGTTTTAGCCATCTTCAATGACAGTGCCTTGTTGCCTGATTAACCCTTGTTGAGATAAATCAGTACACCAACCCTGAAGAAAATTATTCCTCTAGTTACTTTTCTCTTAGAGGGGATCACTCCTTTCCTCTCATCACAACATCAAAGCTAATACAAAAGAGGACCTTAAGCAATTGAATGGGTTTGACTTTCCAGTACTCAGCACCTGTCCTGAGCTGTCAGAATTAAATGCCCTCATTCACACAAAGACAAAAAACTTCCTGAGGCATGGGGAATGGCTGAACAAAAAATTGTTTCTAGTTTAAATGTGTCTTAAGATCTGCAGCTGCAACACTCTAACAAAACAGAAAGCAGGTCAAAAGAAGCACTCGTTAGATGAAACCCCTCTACAGTGTTACTGCTAAGATTTTAGTGCCCGGGGAATACATTTCAGAGTCTGTCATGTATTTATCTCTCAGCTTATCAGAGGATTGTGTCAAAGAAAATGATAAGTAAAAGATAAGTTAGTTCAAGACTGACAAGACCATGTTGTCTAGGTTGCTTGAACAGCAACACAGCAACATGTTAACCAGCATCGTTAGCGAAATTGTGAATAGGAATTGCATGCCTGATGGCTTTTGTGAGGAGCAGCCATCTAATGAGTGCCACGGGTCTTTGGTTAGTGCCGTGTACTGCCAGCTACATCTCTGAAACAAGGTGAAGATAAAAGATAAGGAATAATAAAGTAGGATGTCATTAATCAGCTTCTACAAGAGTAGCATATCAGTAGATAGCATTTAATAATACATTGCCCCAAGCAGCTTGATGTCTGAGCCTGATCTCATCTTCTGCATAACGCATCTCCCTTGAGCCCAAGCTGTCTTTGTTCACTTTATGAACGGCAGCATCGGTCCTGCTTTGCTGTCTCATCCTGCCAGGAGGTGATACACAATACATAGGTTACCTTTTTACTACATTTAAGGAACTAACCACAAGTAACAAGGCCATAAAGATTAACCCATCAGCTGATGATCCATAAGGACCAGACAGTCCACCCATTAACAGTAAGTAAGAAACAAGACAGGTCAAGGGAGATGATTCTCCACCTCCACTCTTGTGAGACCCCACCTGGAGTATTGTGTCCAGTTCTGGAGCCCCTATTACAGAAGGATATGGATGTGCTGGAATGTGTCCAGAGAAGGGCCATGAGGATGATGAGAGGACTGAAGCACGTCTCCTATGAGGACAGACTGAGAGAGTTGTGCAGTCTGGAGAAGGCTCAAGGGAAAACTTATTGTGGACTTCCACTATATCAAGGGCCTACAAGAAATCTGGAAAGGGACTTTTTAGGATGTTGGGTAGTGATAGGAATAGAGAGAATGAATTAAAACTAGAAATGGGTTGATTCAGATTAGACATCAGGAAGAATTTCTTCACCATGAGGGTGGTGCAACACTGCAGCAGGTTACCTGGAGAGGTGGTGGAAGCCTTATCCTTGGAAGTTTTTAACACCAGGCTGGATGGGCCAGCTGATGTGTTGCTCTGAGCAATCTGATCTAGTGGAAAGTGTCCCTGCCATTGACAGGGGGGTTGGAACTAGATGATCTTTAAGGTCCCTTCCAACCTTGACAGTTCTATGATTCTAAGACTGCACAGGTTAGTCACTGAAGACACCTATTAGCCAAGAAGTACCAAAATAGCTTCTGGGTCAACCAAAGCAAATAAGGTTACCCAGTAAATCATCAGGAATATAAATATGAGGGGTGGCACCTACACTGCATTATTTTAGGCATCTATAGCCAGTTTAGTCATACTGGGTCTTTACTAGGCAGAAGGGAGACAAATTGGTAATTTTGTGGAAAAATTCCCAGGACACTCTTTTTCAGAGGCATTATGTGATGCTATGGGATGGCAAAGATCTACACATAGTGATGGTGGGTACTCTACAGGACATACAGAAAAACAAGTGAATAGTTATAAAATGCCAAAAGCAATTGCTGTGGGTCTTCTAACACTGCCCAATCAGTGAAAATGTTTGCATATATCTTGGTTTTGGCTGGGATAGAATGAACTTTCTTCCTGGTAACTCATATGGTACTACATTTTGGATTTGTGACCAAAACAGTGTTAATACATGAATATTTTACCTCTTACTAGCAGTGCTTACAAAATGTCAAAGTCGTCTCTGCTTCTCACATTGCCCCACCAGTGAGTAGGCTTGGGATATGCAAGAATCTGAACAGGAGGAAGAACATGCTAAAGGTGTCCCTAGGAAAAACACAACTGAGAGGGGAAAAGATTGAACAAAACAAAACAGAATGAAATAAAAACTCTCATGTTTCTACCTGTGTTAGCTCATTCTGTCTCTCTCTTGTCATATCAGCTGTGTTCAGGTTAACATAGATATTTCCTTGGTGTAGAGCTATATGTCTGATTGACAGTCTGATTTCAGACTGTTCCTTCTTGTTTCAGGAGAAGGGACAAATATTTACCTGTTGAAGAGTTGCTGTGAGAATCTGTCATATCTGACATGGTGCCAGAACATGTAAAGCATTTGGTGTGCCATACTTCCAAGCTCTGACTTTGTTCATGTATATTTTAGTTAAATTATCAAAATAATTTATTTCCTCCTTAAACTACCTTTGCCAACTATTTCAGAAACCAAATAACAAGACTAACTTCAGTAAAACCTTATGAGATAATTCAACCTTGACATAATCTTTTAGAAAACATACTTTAGTTTTGTATGCCTGGATAAACAAACATCCAATTTTCTGTAGCATTATTCTTCAAAAATCTTTGGCTTCCTCATGTGGTTGCCCTAAACACCATGCTTACTTTTGTGTCATCAAAAAGAAACTACCTGGATTTTCGTCATCTGAGTATATTGCCTCAGCCATAAAAAAAAAAAACCCAAAACACAACTTCCTAAAATCAAGAAAAAAATTAAAATAAAAGATTAAAAATCCCTATAAAATATGGCTCCTGATAAGATCAGATTCCTGATAAACAAAATGGTTCCTTGTTCTCTACAGATTGACTGCAGATCTTCATTTTTTTTTATTATATATTGATAAAAATTCTTGAGAATCAAAGCTACAAAATCAACCCAAGCTGCATCAACTCTCAAAAAGTTTTAAATTTTATAACAATGTGTATTTCCATTAACTAAGACAAAATGAGTGCAGGGGTTGGAATATTCAATAGAAAAAGCTGAAATCTGGTGACACAGGTGGCCTTATTCCTCCTCGTAAGGAAGACACAGATCCTTTCAATTCTAGCTTAAAGCATGCCATATCCTGGACACATCAGACACTCTGGGTATGAACTAGTTATTTATTTTAAGTGCATACAGATGACACATCTGGCATGCTGACAACTTGCTGTGCACCATCGGGTAGCAGTGCTGATGATGCATAGTGCTGACAGATGTGCAACGAGGTGAACCTGATCCTGCAAATTTTCTGCTTGCCATATCACAGCTAGAATTGTACCGTACACACCGAGCTATTCAGACCTGCCCGGCTCTGTTCAGAAACTTGCCTTCATTAAAAATATAGGAGTGCCCTCTGGTGGAAAACTGAACATCTGAAGCTCAAGTTTCAGTATCACTAAAAACTACCTTTTCCTCAACTGAGAACATATGTTTTTTAAAAAAATATTCTGTGCAAGTACATCTATAATCATAAAGGAGGTCTAGACCTAAATATCCAACCTCCATGACAGGGTAGAAGGATCTGACCTGTTGGTGATAGAGGAAATTCTGTGCCTGCTTATACTGGATGAAAATTCCTCACATTCAAGGGAGAACAGAATAAGAATAGAAAAACATCCTGTGTTCTCCCCACTACTAAACTACTGGCAGCTGAGCTGTGTGATTGAGAAATGGTTCTATCTAGCACGATCTCTGTGTATTAAAATTGTTTATTTAAAAGTTCACAGTTTAACATGCGGAGTTCAAGACACTCGAACTGGCTCTGACAGCCAGGTGGGCACCTTACCCTCACCAGTGAACTGTTTGTTGCTCTTGCAAATGTGGAGGTGACAGCAAGAGCAAACCAGTGTGTAAGGCTTCATTCAGCTGTCAAAATTTAGCCACTAGATGTCACTGAATCAAAATCGATCAGGAGGCTTGCAATAGAAAAGTGCATGTAAAAATATATGTGCTAACACTTTGAACTTTGAATTTTGCACTCAGAATGAGTATGATCCTGTTGCTCTGCAATCCTGGCTGTGAGCTCCCTTCAGACATGTGCCAAAGTTCAGCTGCCTGTGTTCCTGCTATCTGTATGATACCCTCGACCCTTAATACTGGGAAAGTGCAGAGGGAAAGTGTGTAGAAAGACAGCAAAGAGACAGAGAGAAAGTACCGTCAAGGTAGTAGCTCAATAATTTAAATAGGAAAACATCAACATGGAAATGTATAAAGTCTTCAAATTAAAAAAAAAAAAAAAAAAAGAAAAAAAAAAAAAAGCCACAGAAGCAGGTCAGGAGGTAGTTGGGAATCACCAGGCTTTTGGGTGAGTCATCAGAACCAGGACATTAGTGTCCAAAAAACCATTGGAAATTGGTATTTCATCACTACTGGAGCTGTACTACAAGGCCTTTGGGAGGCCAACAAGGAGCCTCAGTTCCTGTCCCACCAGAGAAGATTCTGTACAGTCATCAGCCTATTAGTCTCAAAGTTTGTCAGAGTGTAGCTACCTTTGCATATAATAAAAATCACATAAAGCAATAAATAATTGCTTTATATTTTGCATGTCTTGCTTGACTGCTTTGTGTCTGATTAAAGATGACAGAGCAAACAGGCCCAAGACAGAGGTCGCAACAAGACAGAGAGGTGACTACGCAAAGAACTGGGAAGGTGGAGGCATCCACAGAACCTCTCTACAAATGACCCCATCCTGGCCCACACTTTTGACCAATATTGTTGTCAACAGGGATGATTTCCCCTATGTTTCAGGAAAGAAGCTGCAATTTGCTCTTAAACTCAGTCTTTCAGAGGATGACATTCTTTTAAAGCAAATGTACATTAATTCTTTATTTGATAAGCTGAATAGGGCTTGTGATTTGTCACTTGGCACTAAAAGTATTCCTGGAGCAGATTAAAAAATGCCTTGGTTGTACAATATGGAATGTTAAAGAAAAATTACTTTGGCAAACAGAAAGTTTCCTGTTAAACACTCTTTGGTCTATGGGAGCGGTACTTCACTGACCCGAACTGTTTGCTCTCTACAGAGAAAAGAACAAGCAAGAAAAAAGCCTGTGAGACTGTAATCTGCAGATTTGTCATATGAGAATGTCACAATGTAAAAGCTTTTCTTTATTTCCCTCCTAAAGCTACATATTGTGTTGAGCCAAGCAGCAAAATTTAAACACAGTATCATACACAGCGGAAACAAATCATATAAATTGTCTTCACTATAGTAGAAGATGGGGCAAATCCATCTGCAAGATTAAAGATAACAGTCAGATGGCAGAGTGTAGCAAATCGGAAGAAATTAACCACAAAATACTTAAGGAACTAATTGAACAAATCTTTGAACCATGAACAATCAAGTGCATGCAAGCAATCACCTCTCAGAAGTGATTTAGAGCTTTGGGAAGATGCATTTGGAACTTCTGCCTAAAAAGGGAACTAAAGGAGCATTTGAATCATTGGATTGCTTTGATCCAGGGGAAAATTCTGGATCGAATTATTGAAAACAGCAATGCATAAATCCATAAAGGTTTCTTTGTTAACAAAACACAACTAATATTTTAGATTTCCATCAAGCAGACCTGTGAGACGAAGAGGCCTTGCAGTAGTTAAGTCCTTAAAAGGGAAGTTTTACATTTCCCTCCTCATACCCAAACCAAAATGGAACAAGTTGCTCTGTTTTTCTGGTATGCAAACAAGAGGTACAGCATACAAGAACCTGCTTGTGTTCAACTTGATCTAGGTAGAATAATCACAGATAAAGTAGAATAATTTTGAGGTGACAGGATATGATGAAGTATATACATCCAGCATGAACTGGAAAATGACAGGGGTGTTTTGGGGTTGCAATGCAGCTCACCTGTAGTAGTAGCACTATCATATAAAGCAAGATTGCCTTGGGAGTGTTATCAGGAATATCAAATTTTGGATACTCTAGAAACAAACATAGGATCAATGGGGAAAATTTACTACTAAAGGTCTGTTTATTGGAAAGTACTTTGAGAAAACAGAGTGCAAGGGCTGTGAAAAGATGGTCACAAACTCAAAAAAAAAAAAAAAGAAAAAGAAAAGATAACATTAAAGAACAATAGTAAATTAATCTTCTAGCAGCAAGAGTGTGGAAACCTAGGGACATCAGTAATGCCAATCTGCAGACCAGAGTCCACCAGGACACTTGAGGGTTCCCCATTGGACAACCCATTGTACTTTGTATATGGTCAACATCTGGCATGTGACCAGGTGGAATAACATTGGATCATAGTATCTATAAAAGGGTAATATAATAATTGATCTAGATCTTAATTTAGATTTAAAAGCCATAATTAATAGTTCCATAGTTTCACATGAATGCCCATATAACTATATAATAGTCAAATAATATTAGTATCTTGCTGTTTTCTTAATTGGATTATGAATTATTTTTATTCCTTGGATTACTGACTGAAATTACTGGCTGCTTTCCTTATTACTCCAAAAATGTTCACAAATCAATAAACACCCTGATCAGTTTACAAAAATTGAATCTCAAGTCTGATCCAAACTGACAAAATGAGTAAACTGAAAGCAATACACAAAATATACCTTGACTTTATTAAGACTTTTGATACTTATTTATATGTCATTACATATAAAGAAAGCAAATATGGTTCAGATTACATCACCACAAAGAAAATACACATTCAGTTGAAGCTCAGCAAAGTTTCAATTCACATTTTACTTCAACACGAAGACTTGGTATCAGGTAAGGGCCCTAAGGGCTCCCAGTGTGCTGTGTGAGCCAATCACTATTTTCATTGTTTACTTGTACAGTTGAACAGGGAGTTCATTTCTAAATATATATATTTTTTTTTTATAACTGAACCTGGTTAAAGTTCCACATTGTGTAGAGTATGGGAGTGGAATTGCAAAAAGAGCCTAATAAATTGGAAATGTTATCGGCCAATTGATGAGATACAGAATAAAAAAAGTATATTAATGTGAACTGGAGGATATCAAGCTTCAAAATGGATGAGACATCAAAGAGACTAATTTTGTTCTGGGATGTATTAACCACCTTCCTGTTAGAAAAACAAGTTAATTGTCTCTTTCACCATCAGGAAGTCCTAAATGGATATATTAACATTCCAAATAAATTTATAATATATCATTATGTAAATATTAGTACAGAGATGAATCAATACATAACAACTATACTCCACTTACTGGAAATTCGTAGCACAGGTTTTTTGGAACAAGGCTGTGTGACTTCAACTGTACGCTGGGCTAAGTAATTTCCTTGATAGCATGAAATATTACATGGCCTTAAGAAAGTGGCTTCTTTCTTGCAGATTGTAGAAATTTTCAGTTGGTTGGTTTGGTTTGGTTTGGTTTGGTTGGTTGGTTTGGTTTTTTCTGCTGTAAATTTACAACTGTAACACAGCCAGTATCATTATTTCTCCACCTAGAGCAACACTTTATCTCATGCAAATGGGAATTTTAGTGAGGATCTATTTGTCTCACACAAAATAGCAAGACTTTCCTCAGTTTCTCAAGGTGATTGCAAGACTGATAAAAGTTCAGATAAAAGCAGGAAGCTGACCTCTGAAGTGCTTAAAATGCCAATTTGGGCATCTAATGCTCTATTAGAAGACCCAGTGCCTGTGGTACTTCTCTGTGGGACTAGCAGATGATTTGTGAGACCTATACCCTTTTGAAATAGTAGGAAAGAGGCAAGAAAAGGTCCACAGACATACTGGGCAACTATATGCTGGGTGATTGTTCACCTCTACTCTGCACTCATGAGACCCCATCTGGAATATTGCATCTAGCACAGGAGAGAGACATGGACCTGTCCATGATTGTGTCCAGAGGAGGCCACAACAATATCTGAGGACTGGAACCCCTCTGCTATGAAGAAAGGCTGAGAGACTGCAGGTTGTTCAGCCTGGAGAATAAAATGTTCCAAGGATACCTTATTGCAGCCTTTCAGTACTTAAAGTGAAAATCTGCTGCTTACAATAACAGATTTTTTTTCTCAGCTCTAGATTGATTCCCAGGTAGTAACTCCTCTAGGCAGCAGTTTTACTATTTGTCTGGCAAGCCCATTTAACTGCTTAGATGGATAAGAAATCAAACCTCTAAGAGCTTCAACCTTCAATGAATAGCCCTGGACTATTGCTGCTCTGTTTTCACAGGGCTGATTTCAGACTTCTGGCCTTATGCTTTAGGTTTGATGAGCCATTATCCCTATATTTCTTACCCTACCCATTTCCTCTCTGCATGCAGCTACAACTTCTGCAAATCCACAGCTGTGACCACAAAACTGATCCCTCCTGGTGTTCTGCAGCTGTACTGATGTAGTGAGGGACAGAAATCCCAACCCCCAAATCCTAAATGTAAAAAAACCACTAACCAAAGTTATTAAGCTGTTAAGAGCTCTGGACAGGAAAAGGGAGTTAGTGCTTATTTATTTTTTTCACCTGCATGTTATATATCCAGGAACTTTTGTGATGACTTTTCAGTGCCAGTAGTGAATGTGAGGAGAAGAGCATATGTGCTGTTCTAGGAGATGCTTGCTAAATTCTTTGTTTAGCTGCTGATCGTGTGGTCAATGGATATAATACAATAGAATTTAGCTCTAACCACTTGAGCAGATAAATATCAAGAGCTTTCTTCACAAAACATACCTGCAAGTGGGTGTGACTATAACACTTGTGCTGCCAATTTTCCCTGACATTCTATGATGTCCCAGAATATCCCACCAGGACTCCAGTTACATTTTAGAGGTCTTCCATGTGTCTTCTTTAACATCTTTAGCACTGCAAGCGTGTCTTGGATGTCTTGTTTTACCATGAGATGGTGCCAAATGGCTTTACAGGGTTTACTGCATTTAGACTTATGTCTCCACTAATCTAGAAAATCTCCTTTCCTCTGTTGGGATAACCACCTCAGATGTAGAAATTTACATTTGAGATACTCTCATTCAGTTTGACACAATTATGTTCTATTACTTCTTGCAAAAGAGTCTGTTCATTTACTCCATGTATTTGCTTTTCCCTGCCTCAGTCACAGAACTGCACCAATGTAAGCATGTGTGCTAAGATATCATTAATACTTGTGTGAATGTCTGGATACTTTCCAGAAACCTATAAAAGATGTGTATCAGTTTCAGTCAGGAAATATTTTATTTTCTTACAAACTATTTTTCTGCAATTCATTACTAAACAGAGTGTTTCAGGTTCTGCTGCCTGCACTCTGTGTACATTTTCTATCAGATCATGTTTCTCTAAGAGGCAAAACATTACAGGATGCAGAAACCAGGAATCTATGCCTCCCTTTGCAGTGCTTTTTCTCAGGGCCTTTTTCATGCAATTAAAAATTCCTTATTGCCTTTTTTTTCCTTCTAGTCCTATAGATGGAAAGTGTTTTGCAAGGTGTTTTGTACAGCAAAGGAAAAGATCTATGTGAAGCCTGAACTACACTGAACAGCATTAATTTTAATCAGAGACATTAGTAGAGCTGCCATTAATTTACAGTGGAACTGAAGAATTGAAAAAACTGGAAGTTTGCTTTCAATACATGAGCTCCAGTCATATTCTTATAGTTCAGATTTATATAAGGGCTGGAAGTAGACCCACAGTCAGATCTCTCAAGCTGATTCTTTAGCATCCATTCCAAATTCCATAGATTTATTAAAAAAAAAATAAATTAAACATTTGAAGAAACCTATGGAATTATTTTTTTTAATGTATTTATTAGTAAATTACTCCACCCCTTCAGGTAATCCACATGAGGAAGTGGAAATGTATTTGCTGAATTGTTCTTTGTACCATGGTTAGTTTTATTAATCTTTTTTTAATTCCTAATTATTTTATCCATAGCCCATGAATTGTTACATATCTTACAGACATTCTTTATAGAGCAAACAGATTTCACTAATTAAACAGGTGTGACAGGATTTGAAGAAGTACTTGAAGTTGTATTATTTCATTTTAACAATACAAATAAAGCTTGGGTGACTGTGACAAATTAATGAGTATAGCAAAAAGGGTAAAATAATGGAACTATCTCCCAGGACATTGAGTTTCTGGAGATGCTAGGCTTCAGCCCTTTACAGTCAATAGAGATGTAGTTTTAATAATGATGGGAGGCGGTTTCTTAGACTTTCTGATGGTGATAACCTTGGTCTCATCAAAGCTGTCACAAGCACCTCAGGTAAAAAAAAAGCACATTTTCCCTTATCACGGAATGCGGAAGGATGTAGGAGACCTTATCAACAAGCAACTTTCAATAGTGCTGCCTGCTATACAAATAAGAAACAAAAGCACCTTTGTTAGAAAGGATTTCTAATCTGATATGAAAATGTTGGCGACAGCCCATAGCCACAGAAATACATCAGGAAGCAGTGAAACGATATTGAGTTATACTATGGACAGCAACCTCGACCCAACATAAAGGTGCATGATGGCCAGTGTTCCTCAGGATTCAGTATTGGGACCTTTTCAACATCTTTATAGATGACCTTGATAAGGACATTGACTGTGTCATTAGTAAGTTTGCAGATGACACCAATTTGGACAAGAGTGTTGATCTGCATGAGGATAGGGAGGCTCTACAGAGAGACTGGGACAGGTTGGATCAATGGGTCAATGTTAATGGGATGAGCTTCAACAAGGCCAAGTGCTGGGGCCTGCCCTTGGGCCACAACAACCCCATGCAAAGATACAGGCTTGGGGAAGTGTGACTGGAAAGCTGTCTGGTGGAAAAGGACCTGGGGGTTTTAATTGACAAGAGGCTGAACATGAGCCAGCAGTGTGCCCAGGTGGCCAAGAAAGCCAATGGCATCCTGGCTTGGATTAGAAACATTGTGAGCAGCAGAAGTAGGGAGATTATCCTCCTGTACTCAGCACTGGTAAAGCCACACCTTGAGCATTGTGTCCAGTTTGGGGCACCTCAACACAAGAGAGATCTCGAGGTGCTGGAGCAAGTGCAGAGGAGGCAACAAAGCTGGTGAAGGGCCTGGAGAATAAATCTAATGAAGAGCAGTTAAGGGTCTGGGACTGTTTAGTTTGAGGAAGAGGAGGCTAAAAGGAATAGATTGAAGCTGCAACAGGGTAGGCTTAGACTGGGCATTAGGAAAAAGAAATTCACTGAAACAGTCAGAAATTGGAACAGGCTGCCTAGGGAGATGGTTGAGTAATCATCCCTGTATGTGTTTAAGGGTCATTTGGATGTGTTTTTGAGGGACATGGTTTAGAGGTGAACTTTGTAGAGTAGGGTTAATGGTTGGACTTGATGATCCCAAGGGTCTTTTCCAACCTGGATGATTCTATGATTCAAAGCAACCATACATAAAGTTGAACTTTCATTTTGTGAACACAACATCAGAATTAAAGCTTGCTGATTGGACTACATGTATTTTGGCAAAGTCAAAGCACCGCAAAAGGTCTTTTATTGTCTCTCCTTTCACTGGATACAAGCACATAAGGCATGATGCAGTGTGATTGGTTTATTTTCAGTCACCTGCTCTTTAAGAAATGTCATTCTTTCTAAAATGTGCAGCCCAATAGCTGATGTAATTTATTGGCAATAAATACTGACAAGGGATCACATGTATATATATATATAACCCTAGCTTTTGGAGAACCTCTAACTCCTGCCACTCCTCCTAAGATACAGAAGGATTCTGGCTGGACAAAGGTAATGTATATAGAATCTAATTTCACTATTGGAGATTGTATCCATAGAGTCACTTGGCCAGGAGTGATTGGGCACTGTGATACAGAGGCTAATTACTGGAGTTAACATCGAAGATGTGATAATTCTAAGTGAAAGTCTGCTTATAATAATACTAGAGGAATAATTTTAAAATTAATTATATCTTCTGCTTAAAAAGCACACCTTCCACATGTCTGGATGAGAAACGGCTTCATTGAAGTAAAATTCTCATGTTTCTTTAGATCAGAAGGTAACACTTTGACCCATTTACTTCATTCTTCAAATGTGATCATAAATTAATCCATTTCACAGAGGGTGGTCAATCAGAGAAAATTATTTTCTAATGTATTTTGAATTATTGGTATGTTAAGCTAATTTCACTTGACTATTGGGATATACCAGCTATAAAAAAAAATACAGCTGAACTCAGCATTTTTCTATCTAGAAAAGTTAACTCTCTCCAAGCTTTCAGGTATATACAGTATTAAAATGTCAAATATACCTTATAGTATGCAATAAGCTGATTGGGTTTTCTTGATGACGAATGATTTTTTAATTTTATTTTAATTTTTTTTACAAAATTCACATTAAAGATGTAAACTCAGAGAAGTCAGAGACCACTAAAAGTAACTGAAAAGATTAATATTCACATTTTTACAAACTTGCAAAAATGCTATGGCATGAAAGTTTTATCATCTGGCTTGAAAAATATGAGTGGGTTTCAAATGGTCTGTGTACATACTGTGGCTTTTGTTTCTCTTCAATATCCAAGCAGCCAGAGGGCAATAGCCAGTATTATTTCCTGAAGATTTTGTTAACTTCTAGTTGTCAGATATAATTTAAGGGTGATCACTATCATTTGCTTGGGTCATTATGATGCTGATTTAATGAGGAAACAAGGAGCAGAAAAGACATTGAGAAAGTCTTCATGTGTTCAGTGCTCCACTCCAAAATACCAGTTTCCAATATGGATTATCCAGGACACTAATGTGACCCTTCTGAACAAATCAATGAGCTTTTCTTTTATATATGAGGTATCAAAGATGAAGAAAATATTGCAAATTCAAGACATGTTGAATAAAAAAAGTCAAAAGGGGGTTGATCCATCTGTTAGAAGAAACACACAAATTTATGCTACTTAGGGTCCCTCCTTCAATGCAAGAAGACAGGGGTGCCCATGCACCATCATACCCTCATTTGCAGTTTCATCACATCCAACCATATTAGGTATCAACAAAAATAATCTCTTGTGTGTCAGGCTTGACTTTGCATCAGTATTGTATCTTGCCCATATACTAAATTATACCACGAATGTTATACAACATAGATTAATGGATTTTGGCTTTTATTTTTGTCTTTATTATAGACATGGATCTACTAACTGCAATCATATTCCTGGCTGCTTTGCTACACAAGTCTAGTGGAGAGGTAAAAACATTCATCTGTGCAAAAGAGCCATATCTCAGATAGTTACCTGACATGTCATAGTCTGGTCTAGAGATCTCTGGAGCTTTACAATTCAGGGTTGAAATTATTGCTAATATGCTAACATAATATAGTATATTTTTATAACATGATACAATATATTATATGAATATATAATATATACAATC